>VNJO01001295.1:0-27628 GCA_008042535.1 Drosophila tani | reverse complement strand
TAGCACCTTAAAAAATCTGTATGTAGTGCAAAGGCGCCCGCAGTTAAGGTTGCTAAAAAAGAATAGACTAAAGTTTCCCCATGTGGAAAGGTACAGAGTCTAGTTTATGCAGAAGGATACAAAAGAGTCCTTTTTGTGTAAACAGTTTGCAATTTAACTATAAAAAATTGTGTTTGATAACCAAAAATCGAACAATAAAAAAGTTTTGCAATTTCTACTATAAAAAATTGTGTTTGATGATCAAAAATCGAACAATAAAAAAGTTTTGCAATTTCTACTATAAAAAATTGTGTTTGATAACCAAAAATCGAACAATAAAAAAGTTTTGCAATTTCTACTATAAAAAATTGTGTTTGATGATCAAAAATCGAACAATAAAAAAGTTTTGCAATTTCTACTATAAAAAATTGTGTTTGATGATCAAAAATCGAACAATAAAAAAGTTTTGCAATTTCTACTATAAAAAATTGTGTTTGATGATCAAAAATCGAACAATAAAAAAGTTTTGCAATTTCTACTATAAAAAATTGTGTTGGACAAAAGTTCCAACGAAGTTATCCTAAAATATGATAACAGTAAATGGTCGAAAACATCGACAATCGGGATCAATGTCAGATCCAACTATTCTATCGGCTTGGCCATGAGACTACAATCATCGGCCAGCTATCATCAACGTCATCATCATCGTCTGCACACCAGAGGCAGACAAATCAACACAGAGGTCTTCAACTTCAACTTTACGTCTTCAACGTCAGCGGAATCTCCATATTCACGAATTGGACTACGGAGTTAAGTAAATATAAAATTAAAAACAAAATAGAATATCCTCATTAAAAAAAAAAAATATAGAAGATCCTCATTAAAAAAAAAATTGTTTAAAAAAAAAAAAAAACAGTCCACTAAATTGAAGTAAAAGTTTTGTATTGTTCAATTATATTTTTTTATGTCATCAAAATTTGTCAATTAAAAAAAAAAAAAACTACACCCACTCTTGGTGGCCCTTGGCAGTATGTTCATAACGAACACTGGTTTTTATAGATATGTAAAATTGTTCAATAACTTTTTTGTATTTTATGTGTCAAATGTAAAACTGCACGCCTAATCTTGCTGGCCCTTGGCAGAATGTTCAAACATGAACACGTTTATATATATATACATATATACATATAAGTATTTATCTGTAACAAATCGATGCAGATGTGCTCTGCAGGCGCAGGCGCGCCTATCTCTAAATATAGCGGCCACTTGGGCACTTGACAAATATATGTAATCTGAACCCATGCGTGGGATCTCAGAAGATAAGACAAACAGATGTGCGGCCTCTGCGTAGGTCATAGATAAGAGTAAATTTAGAATTCAATCTCCTATATAAGAGGGAGACCGTTTTAAATAAAATCAGTTTGAATTATCAACTCAACAAATGTAGACGTTTGCTTTATTTGCAGCCTCTCTTACATTTTGCTCCTTCGAGCGCCTCTGCAGGTTTCCCCCTAGTGGTAAGAGCCTCAGAGGAAGTTTGAATTTAGAACTCCCAGAATGTAGACGTTTGCTTTATTTGCAGCCTCTCTTACATAGTTAGTTTATGGACAGCGAGAGCGGTTTTTACATTGTAAAAAATACCATGAACGGTCACCCTGATGCTAAGTGCCAAAACAAAAACAAATGTGCTCGTGTGCCATAGCATTGAGCACCCCTGTTATAGATTATAGATAATTGAGTAGAGTATAGAGTATAGATCATAGATTATAGATTTGTGCCAAAGATATGCACTAATTTCTCCGACTTCTACCCTTCTCCTTCTGGCCACAAATACTCACTGTTGGCGATATAGTCCACAATCAATTCCGTGTTGGACATGGCGGCTGGACGCGCGGAGGGGTCCGTGGGCAGCACAGTCGCCTGATCCTGACCCTCAACCTGATCGCCATCGCCGCTGCCGCTGGCGGTGGGTGTCGTCACGCCATCCGCCTTGAGGTCCGCCATGAAGCTCAACTCCTGCAGGCTCTCGTCGTCGGCGTCCTCGTCGTCGGCATTGTTGTAGGCCATAAACACGGGCAAAGCGGCGGCCCCCTTAGTTCTCATATTGGTGGATCCTGGCTTGATCCTGGCCTCATCCTGACCACCATCCTGGGCCTCCTGAGAGTTGCTCCGACTGCAGCTGGTGCTCCGGGCAGCGGCGGCAGCAGCTCGGGCGGCGGCTATAATGGCCGCCTCAATGTCGTTGCACGTCTCGAGCTGCGTCATGGCTATGGTGGCGGCACTCGGCAGCGTCTCCTCGCTGCTGCTGGCCTTGCTCAGAAAGTTGTTGACATGCTCCTTCACCGAGGTGTTGGCCGCGGATGCATAGATGCCGCTGTCGCCCGACTGATTGGCCATACCGCCGAGCATGCCCGCCAGACAGGCGGCGGCGGAGGAACCATTGCCATTGCCATTGGAGGAGGAGGAGGAGGACGATGATATCGAGACCGAGGACGATGAGGCCGAGGTGCTGGCCGAGGCGGACGACGAGGCCGAGGGCGTGGACGAGTTGATGAAACTGGCGGCGCTCGAGGAGGTGGCCGTGGCTCCCGCACTGCTGGGCGACGACTGTGCCGCCTCGGCGGATATCGAGAGGATGTCCAGGCTGGCGGAGCTGTTGGCCGCGGCATCCGAGGCGGTTCCCGAGTCGTTCAGCTGCTGATCAACGCTGACATCCTGCTCCTTGCTCAGCTCCTGCTCCTGCTTCTCCTCCTGGTCAATGTCCATGTCCATATCCGGCTCCGCCTCCAATTCCGTCTCCGTTTGCTGCTCCTTAGTCTTGGCGACCGCGAGCGGGGGTCTTCCCCGCTTTCTTGAGTCCTCTTCCTGCTCCTTCTCCTTTTTCTTCTTCTCTTCCTGCTCCTTCTCTTTCTCCTTCTCCTTCTTCTCTTCCTCTTCCTTCTCCTTCTCCTTCTCCTTCTCCTTCTTTTCCTTCTCCTTCTCCTTCTCCTTTTCCTGCTCCTTCTCCTTCTCCTCTTCCTTCTCCTCTTCCTGCTCCTTCTCCTTCTCCTCCTCCTTCTCCTTCTTCTCCTTTTCCTTCTTCTCCTTCTCCTTCTCTTCCTGCTCCTTCTCCTTCTCCTTCTTCTCCTTCTCCTCCTTCTCCTTCTCCTTCTTCTCCTTCTCCTTTTCCTTCTTCTCCTTCTCCTCCTTCTCCTTCTCCTTCTTCTCCTTCTGCTTCTCCTCCTCCTCCTCCTCCTCCTCCTCGTTGTCGTCGAAGAGCTTGAGCTCGTCCTCGTTAAAGTCCCCAAAGATGAACTCGTTGTTGTTCCTGCCCGCCTCGCCGTCGTCGTTGAGAATGATCACCGCCCGCCTCCCAGCCGTAGTCTCCAGCACAGCGCCCGCTCCCTTGGCAATGCAGCTGCTGCTGGCCTTGTGCAGGCCGCCGATTAGCTTCTTGGCTCCCGCTCCCTCGGTCTGCGTGGCAGCCGTGATCTTCTGGGTAACAGTAACAGGGGGTGGCGGCGTGGTCTTGGGTGGCAGCGGCTCCTCCTGACTGGGCTTGACTGGCTTCTTGCTGATGCTGCTGCTGCTGCTGCTGCTGCTGCTGCTGGTGCTGCTGAAGGGAGATGGCTCCTTGGGCTTGGCCTTGGCCTTGGTTAAAGCTGCTGCTGAGGCTGCTGAGGATGCTGAGCAAGCAGCTGCAGCGGTTGGTGGTGAAGCTTGAGCCGAGGACGAAGCAGAGGATGAGGATGAGGCCGTTGCGACTGGAGCAACTGAGGTAGTTGTGGCTGCTGCTGCTGCTGCTGGCTGTGAAATCTCCGCCAACTGCTGCTTGGCCGCTGCTGCAAAGTTGAACAAAGTTGCAACCGAATTCGAATTCGAGGTGGTGGCTGCAGCGGCTGCGTACATGGACACATTGTTGGCGCTGTGCCGCTTCACTGTCTTCTCCAGCGCCGGATACTGCTGGTCCAGGTTGCTGCTGTTGCAGCTGTAGCTGGCATCGTGCTCCACGCTCTTGGACTTCATCAAGGCCGGCGGCGAGGAGGAGGAGTAGGTGGCTGTGGATGTGCAAGAGGAGCTGCCGCTGCTGCTGCTGCTGCTGCTGCTCGCAACGGTGGCTGTGGTGGCTGCGGCTGCCTGCATGAGTGTGGGTAATACCTGCAGCGCCTCTGGCGAGCTTGTTGTGGTCTCCGCATCGCTGCTGCTGCTGGGGGGCGTGGCATTCAGGCTCTGCGAGTAGGACGGCGCCGTCTGCTGTTGGCTGCTGTTGCTGATGCTGTTGCTGTTGACAGTTGGGGCGGTTCCTCCGCCTGGCAGCTCTGGAAAATCGGGACGCGGCTTGGAGGACTTACCCTTAAAGTGCTGCTGCTGCAGTTGTTTATCCAAGCCCAAGTCCAGCTCCGTGTCGCTGGCATTGGCATTGGCATTGGCATTGTTGAGGGCCTCCTGCTTGTTCCGGGCAATGTCCGCATACGAGATGGGTGCCGCCGGCGAGCTGTAGTTGTAGTTATTGTTGTTGCTGCTCTGCTGCTTGGACTGACGCTGGCTGGCACTTGCGCTGGCCTGGGAGGCCGCCCGCTGCTTGTTGTTGCCGCCGAGGCTCTTCTTCTTGCCCGTCTGTATGGGCAGCGAGTGCACAGAGTCGAGATCGCTGGAATCGGACTTTTCCGACGGCGGCATCGAGGAGGTGGACTTGCGCCGTGAGCCATCCACCTGCTGGGCCACTGCCGAGCCACCGCCATGGTGGTGATGATGATGGTGATGATGGTGGTGGTGATGGTGGTGCTGCTGCTGTTGCTGCTGCTGCTGGTGTTGCTCTTGATGCTGCTGCTGCTGCTGCTGCTTGTAGTGGTTAACCAGGGAGCTAGTGGTGCCTCCGTTGGCATTATTATTGTTGTTGTACGGCGCATAGTAGTGCTGCATCCTCTGGGACATCATGTTGGAGGAGGCCGACTTGGTGATCTGCTGCATGCGCTGCAAATTCCCCCCCGCATGAGCGGCAGCCGCCACCGCCGCATCATCCATGGTGACGGCACGCTGCTTCTTTGGTTTCTTCTTCTTGGTCACCACATGGAACTCGGCGGTCTCCGACAGCACCGTGTTGAGGGCGTCCAGCTCGGACATGCGCGCGAGGGCGGGCAGCGAGATCTTCTGGCTTAGATTCTCGGGCTCTGACCAGGCGGCAGCAACCCCCTCTTCGTGATGATCGCCCAGATACTGCAGCTCCTCGGTGCCCCACGAACGGCGCTCGCCCTTGCGTTGCTGCGGCTGTTGCTGCTGCGTAGGATTGCTGCTCCTTACTTGGACTTGGACTTGGACTTGGACTTGCTGCTGCTGATCCTTGTTGCAGTTCTTGTTGATGTCCGCCACCGAGGCGGACTTGTGCTTGCCACTCCCCGAGGAGGCCGAGGCAGAGGCGGAGGACGAGGAGCCTCCTCCGGTGGCCACCACATGGTTGGAGGAGCCACCCTTCTTCTTGGGCATCATCTCCGTGGTGGCCGACTGACGCTTCAGGTCGTCCACCTCCATCTTGGAGCAGCTGCGCAGCTCCTCCAGCGAGTTGCTCTTCTTCAGCTTGTTCTGCTTCTTGCGCTCCTTCTTGCGCTGTCCGGCTCCGGCTCCTGTGGCTCCTGTGGCACTCGTTCCATCGTTTTCGATAAACTTGACCAGCTGCTCGACGGGGTCCTTGCCCCGATACCCGGCCACCGCCACGTCCACCGTCCAGGTGGTGGTGTTGCGCTCCTGCTGCGACTTTTTCTTCGCCTTCAGCTTGGTGGGCAGCTGCTGCTGCTGTTGCTGCTGCTGTTGCTGCTGTTGCTGCTGCTGCTGCTGTTGCTGTTGCTGCTGCTGCTGCTGCTGCTGCTGCAGTCCCATTCCGGAAGCTATGCCCGGCGCCTGCTGCTGCATCTGGCTGTTGATGGACGCCGAGACGGCGGCCACTGCCATGGCCGTGGTGGTGGTGCCCGTGGAGAGCAGCGTGGACACGCTGGTCTGGCGGTGGGCTGCTGCCGAGGACGAGGTGGTGGCACTGCCCCCCACTGTGGTGGTGATCAAAGCCGTGAACTGGTTGCCATTGCTGATGCTGCCGCCGCTGTTGGATGCTCCTCCATAGCCATCGCCCAAAGCATTGCCGTTCTCGTCCAGCTGGCGCTGCAAAGAAACAGAGTTAAAGTTCCTTCTTAAAGATTCCTTCTTAAGGAAACTTACCGCCGTGGCCTTGCCACCCAGCGAAGCCGCCGCTGTGGCTGCTGCGGTGGCAGCCATGCGACCCATCTTTGCCGGACGCAGTTCCCCAGCGAGCAGGCCTAGTTCCGAACCGGCCGTCGAGGAGCCAGAGCCCGAGCCAAAGCCCGAGGCAGAGCCCGAGCCAGAGCCCGAAGTGGAGGCTTTCCCTCCCTCATTGGCAGCTGGCGAGCCTGCACCGCCGCCAAAGACCGAGGAGCAGGCCGTATAGTTGTCGTTGAGCGACACATAACCGGCCTCCACCTTGCGCTTCTGCTCCTCGAGCCCCATGCCAAACTGCCCAGTGAGGGCGGCCAGGTACTGGGCCTGCTGCTGCAGCTGGCTCTTGGCGGACACCTCCAGGACGGAGAAGTGCAGCGGGTCATCGATTAGGAACTCTCTCTGTTGCTGTTGCTGTTGCTGATGCTGCAGCTGAGGCTGCATCTGTGGGCCTCCGAGACTGTCCAGCATGAAGGTCATCGGGTGGTTGGCGGAGGGCTGCGCATGCTGATCGCGGTGAAGAGTGGGGAGTGGGTTAGAGATTAGTGAGTAATTCGGTGATTCGGTAGCAATCAAAAACCATCAACTTCATTCAATACGTTGGGACAACACACATCGAGGAAATACTTCTGGCTTCTGACTTGGGCGACGCTCAAGATAATAGCCATTTGGCAAATGACTGAATTAAACTGAATTAAACTTAATTAAACTGAATTAAAGGGAGTTTGTGTTTGCTTTGTGACTCATTTCTACATCTTGGGATGGTTAGCTCTTGATTTAGTATGAATTTGAGGTATTTTCAGGAGTATTTCATTTAATTTAGGGAAATTTAAAGCAAAGAAAATCGAAAAAGGGATACGGATGAGCCTCAAAGGGTTTAGGTAAGGGTAAAGGGGTTAAGGAACAACTAGAGCATGTTGCAGTGCTTCTCAATAGAGCTGTGAAAAAATCGATTGCAATATCGATACTATCGATTCTTTTTTTTTCGGTCCAACATCGATTCTATTTTGGCAGAATCGATTTATCGTGAACCATTCATCTATTGGATCATCAATGGTCATTTCTTTATTTGATGTTCTGGAAACTTAATTTATATTCGCTGTTTATGTTATAAAAACGAATTCTTTCGTTATTTATGTTTTTAAAACTTATAACTTTTCTTTATTTTATTAAAGAAATGTATTTTTGGTTTGCTCTTTATATGTGTTATCAGTTTATGATCTCCATGAATTGATTTCTATAAATTAAAATAAAATAAAAGTTTTTTTTTCGATTTAATCGTATATCGATGTTATTTTTTAAAAGATCGAAAAAAATCGATGCACTGAGAATCGATTTTCTCCCAGCTCTAGGTTAAGGAACAACTAGAGCTTGTTGCAGTGCCTCTTGAGGCCTCAAACAAAGGGTTAAGGTAAGGGTAAAAGGGTTAACGCCTCAAGCAAAGGTTTAAGTTAAACCTTAAAGATAATATTCTAGAAGAAGAATGATTAAAAGAACAAAGGAAAGGTGAGTCCTTAAAGCGACTTGGAATTTAAGTTAAGTATAATTTGTAGCCCCAATTTCCTCGTATATTAATTTGCAGCTGTGCTATTATCTTAAACGTACCCCCTTTGGGATCAATAAACCCCCACAATCTAGTTATCTAGTTATCCAAAGGGTTTCTACTCACAAAGGACGTGCTTCTCTCTCTCTAAAATGGCTTTGCTTGGGAACAAGGACTTCGACTTCGACTTGTTATGATGGTAATAATTTTGAGTAAAACTTAATTAAGTTAGTGACAACATGCACGCCCCGCGGTACCCACAGCTGGTGTTTATTGATTATTAATTACCAGGGATTAGGGATTACTTGCTGTCCATATATTACGTAATAACCTGTGGGGGGGAGGTTAGTTTGATTATATAGGGGGGGATAATGATTACGTAGTCATTTTGTTATCAAAATATATTTAGAAAAAATTTATTTTTTGGAATTTAATCAATACGGACATCCCATTAGGGATTGGGGACCAGGAACCAGGACTACCTTAGACCAACTACCGACCACAACAGTGTCGCCTCTTACCACCTGCTCCCTCTGATCCCTCTGATCTGATCTTGCCGCCGATGGGAGGCCACTGGCTAATATCTCCCAGAGCGTGTCATCCATTTGTACGTCCCACTCTCCCAAGCTATCATCGCTTACCTCCAACAGGTAGTCGTGTGGGATGCCTCTCAAGCCAGAGCCAGAGCCAGAGCCCGTGCCAGAGCCCGTGCCCGTCTCATCCTCATCCATGTCAAACTGTATGCCCGCCTCCGGATCGCGTTCGCCCAAATGGCTGGGCAGGCTGCTGCAGCTGCCAGTGCTGCTGCGATGATGGTGGGGCTTGGTGCCACTGCCACCCGATGCTCTACCACCCATTGCCTCCATTAGCTGCGCCTGCTGCTTATGCTGCTTGGCATCCATGACAGTCGGCTCAAAGTTAACGCTGCTGGGCAGGCTGCCTCCCTCGCGCTGGCGCCCCGATACGGTTGAGTTCCTGATCTTCTTGGAGACGGACGCGTACGAGGAGGAGGAGGAGTAGGTGGCGTTTTGGTTGTGCTGACGGCGATTGGTGCGGCCGCTTAGTTGGTAATCACAGTTGAAATGTTGGGTTGCCGCCGCCGCTGCTTGTGCTGCCGCCGCCGCCGCCGAGGTGGTGGCTAGCTCGCTGCGGTGGGCTGCCTCGACGAGATCCTGCAGGGAGCCGCCCTGCTTGTGCCGCTGGGCGTGTTCTGTGGACCGGTGATTGGCGTGATAGCCGCTGTGGTGCCCCGCACTACTGCTGCTGATCCCGCAGACGCCGCCGCCAACGCCGCCGCCGGATGGGTTGAGTGTGATGCAGGTTTTGATGGCACGATAAGAGATCTCCTCGTCGTACTCAGCCTTTTTTAGCATTTGCTGTGTGTGTGGGTGGGACAGAGATGGATATGGATACATATCCATATACGTATACATATGTTAGAAAGGATAGACAATACCCCACCAAATGTAATGGGGAGACATGGGGAAAATTGTGTGCGTGTGTGTGTGAAGGAGAGGAACAGCGAAGAAACTCACCAGAAAACGCTCGCTCTTGTTCTTCCTGTCGCCAGGATTCCGATACCAATAGGCCTCCTCGAGAAGTTTCTTCAATGATGCGTCGTCGAGATCATTAAAATCACTGTCTTCCCAGGCATCGTACTTTGTCTGCAAACCACAAAAAATCCCTCATTTTAGTTCTAATGCAATTTTTCTGCAACACCCACACACTTGCACTCGCACTCGCTCATGCATACACGGAACACGGTTACGGTTCGAATCGAACTTAACCTCACTCAACAAAGCCCCAAAGAACTGCGCAGACAACTTACTTAGTAAAAAAAAAACACATGCACTGCCCAAAGGCCCTTTTGCAACTGCTCGAACTGCAGTCCAGCAAACAGTTAAAGGCGGAGTATTAAATAAATAAACTATGCTGTGTTTCACACATAAAAGTAGGAAAAAAGAAGGGAAAAAAGAATAATAACAGGAGGGAGAAGAGAATAAAAAGAAAAAAAAAGGAATGTGTGCGGTTTAAGCGGCGACTGGTGTCGCCAATGTTTTTGTTTAGATAAAACTGATTTGCGGTTTATTGTGCGTTTGTCGGACACCCGATATGGAATCGGAATAGTCGTCGCTGTGGGAGCCGAAAAAAATAACACAGACTTCAACAAAATCCAGAACTTTAAACAAAACTAACTGTGTGCTTTCTTCCTCCTTTACTATCTTTGCATGTGTGCGCCTGGGGATATTCCAGTAGCTAACGGTAAAATTCCTAAAATTGGATACCTTGCTCCAAAACGACCCGAGTGTGAGTGAGATGGCTATATTGTGCTTAGATCTTAGGTGACCAAGCCAACTATCTCTTTTTATCATTAAGCTTAAGTGCACTTACGATTATTGTAAGTGTAATGGTGTCTTGGAATTTCGCAAGACATTAGGGTGATTCAATCAACCCAATAAGAAAGGAAAGTTTTTGAGTAGATACTTATATCTTAAACTATTAATTTATTATGCACCTAATTGTATAAAATCTTTATTTCTGAAGCTTTCCTTTTGCTCCTTTTAATAATTTCGTTTTATTAAGGAGAATTTTTCGGCTTAGAGCCCAAAACTTAATTATTTAAATCGAAGGACGAATATGAATACTTCTCATATTTTTTTGCACTTTTTTATACTTCAACAGGTAATACTGATTAAAATGCCAGCTTTATAATATAGTTGAGCTATAAAAGTATCGAAATATCGAACATTTTCAGCTCTACATGTAATGTAAGCATACTATTTCTTGAGGTTTATGAATATATATTGAAAAATAAAGGAGCTATGTACGTAGTATATCAAATTTCATATTTCCCTGTTCATTTTACGATCCTTTCTCTGGAAGCCATCCATATGATATATTTTTTGATCTATTTCTTGAGGTTTATGAATATATATTGAAAAATAAAGGAGGAATGGACATAGTATATCAAATTTCATATTTCCCTGTTAATTTTAAGATCCTACGACGATATAGTCGTTTAAAATTGGGAACAATGGCTATGAAAGATGGAAATATGTTCAAAAACAACGATTTTCCGATCGTTCCCATGTCAGCTATATGGACCGTTTCTACTTTATATACTACCTGCCATAAATTAATAGAATTTCAGCCAGACATCTATCAACCTGAGCGAGAAACGGACAGGACTCGGCTGTTAAAATTTATGATGAAATACATCAACTTATAGGGTCGGAAATGTCTCCTTTACTGCGTTGCAAAGTTGCTGTTTTATAATATATAAAATTATAATACCTTCCTCTGCAGGAGTATGGAAAATGTGCTTTTTAAAAACCCCTGCAGCCCAAGAATAATTCTATAATCTAGATTTCTCTCTACAAATACTTTGATGGACTCACCTTTTTCTTCTTTTGTCGCTTGCCCACATTCTGGTCGTCCTGGGTCTTGCCCTTGGCAGTGGCCCCGTACTTTGGTCGCGACAATTCCGACCTCAAGACCTGAGAGAAGGCTGACTCTCCGGCTCCGGCTCCGGCCCCGGCATCGACTTCCGATGCGCCAGCAGCTTCTGCCGCATCTGTCGCATCGCTGGCGCTGGCGAGGTTAGTGCCATGACTATTACTAGGAGAGGTTGACTTCTTGGGTTCCCGGCCAGCAATGTGATTGGTAGCTTGGGACCCTTGAGCCGCTGTTGGGGCTGCCTGACTGTCGCCTGCGGTCGCCTCCTGCCTCCTGTCGTCAGGCACAGACACAGACTCCTTCTGCGACTTCTCCTTGTCCTTGTCCTTGTCCTGATCCGCTTCCGAATCGTTCTCGTTCTCGGGCTTGGGCTTGGCTTCATGCTGCGCCGACATCATCGTCTGGAGCTGCTCCTGAGGGAACGGCGTTGGCGTCGTCTTGGTGGCGGTCGTCGTGGTGGTACTCTCGCTCATCGTTCCAGAGGCAATCGAGACGATGGGCGTGTCCGGTATGATCGTGGGCAGCTTGCTAACTGCTCCAGATCCCACACGCTCCGCCGATGTGTCCGATGTTGATGGCGTTTGTTCATTGTTCATCTTTTTTCTTGTTTGTTTTGTGGCATGCAACGAGGCAACGAGCTAGCGAAACAACCAAATGCCATTCGAATTCCTCGAACCTTGTGATTCAATTTGGGATTTAAATGCAATTAACACTGATTGTTAATGATGTCGCAAAAACCTTCCTGAATTGTGGTACTTACAAACTGTTGCTTGCTGATGCTGCTGGTGCTCTGGATCCTTTGCTGTAGACACTGTAGAATTTCCTTGGATATAAAGCGGAGCTGTTAAGCCGCCGTGCGGTCACCACCGCGGCTGCAAGTGATCTGAGGCTGTGGCTGCTGCTGCCGTCGGTAGTGGTTCTTACGCGGATGCAGATGCGGCAGAGGCAGAGATGCCGTAAGGCCAGGCAGCAGGCCAAGAGCCGCGATGCCTCGAGACCGCGATGCCGCAACGCCAAATATGAGGGAGAGCGAGCAGCGGAGCAGCGGGACTGGCACCGGTTCACCGGCAGCGGCAGCGTGACCTCCTATTGCGTATCAGTGTCTGCTCCTGCTGCACTTGACAGGCCACTTGTCGTCAGTCGCTCCCTTCCTCTCCTTCCACCGTGTCTTATCACTCTGTCCGTGGCATTTACGTACGTCCGCGTCCGATCCGAGCACGAGGACTGGACTGCTCGCCTGCTCGCTCGCCTGCCGGAGCCACGGAGCACACGCTGCACACGCTGCACGGTGCACGGTGCACGGTGTTCGAACGCGAATCCGAATCGGTATGGTATGGGAGTCGGAGTCGTTGCGGCAGAGGTGCGGCGGAATACGGACTACGGAAATGTGTGCGCACGGAGCAGCTGCCTGCAATCGAAGCGGAGGAGGGCAAGGGTGAGAGACACAGTGGCACACAAACGAATCGAAACGAAACGTATATTCTGCACGGCTGCTTTGCCTTGTTGCTGTTGTTGTGGTTATGCGGATGGCGGATGACGGATGGCGGATGGGGGTGGCGGTGTCGGTGGTGATGGCGATGGTGATGGCGATGGTGATGGTGGTGGTGTTCAGTGGGATGTTGGTGGTGGCGGTGACTGTGACTGGGGTCGGAAGGACGTGTGTGGATGTCTGTTCGCTTTAGCTTTAGCGGCTCTGCTGCGGCGCTGCGGCTTCTTATATCGCCGAAAGACCCTCTTTTCTTTCCATTTCTAATGCGTTTTGCTGTTTTTCTATATATTTTGTTCGCTTCTTTTGCCCAAGCCGCGCAGTGTTGCCAACTGAGGTGCTGGTGCTGCTTGGTGTGCCCCGTTTGAAGCACAGAGTTGTCTATTGTTCGCAGAGTGCTGTAGCTCGCCGTTGTATCTGGCCCATTGGCCCCCGTAAATACCAGGTAATCCTCGGTAGCCCCGATATGGACATTAAACACGGTTCACAGGTTTATTATCTTGCCTGAGGCGCACAAGCACTCAAAGCCGACGCGGACATAGTCTTAGAGATGCGCACGCGAGTTGGCAACCCTGCGGCTGTTGTCAGTGGCAACACTAGCGCAAAACACGTCATTTCACTCCGTTTTTTTTTCTGATTCTAAACCTCCGGGCGCCCCTTACCACCAAAGTCAGCACTTTTGGGGACGGGTCTATGTATGTAAATGCTAAATTGATTTGTAATCGCGAGCCTGCACTCTTCCTTTGGCCGCAATTGTTATTTACCGATACATACGCCAGGCGGGCCAGGCGGTGACAGCTGTATAACTTTCTGCGCACTCACACACACTCAAGCGCCCGTACTCGCATTCGCCTCGACACACGCACACACACACACTCTCACTAACACACGGGCGCAGGTATGCGGACTGTGTACATTTTTCTGACCTCGGTTGGACTTAAGAGAACACGGGCGCACACCGAGTGGCTGCGTTCAGTTGGGGCTGCGAAAACGCGCAATTGTGCGTTCTGCATACAGCTGCCTGTAGGCGTGTGCAATAAATTGTTTAATTGCACAGGAACATGAGAAAAAAACTTCGACAGAACACTTTGGAATTGTTGTTGTGTTTCACATAGAGATGTGACAAATATACTGAATTATCGATATCTTTATCGAAATCAAATATTTATATCGTTACATTTTGCTTTTTCCCCGAAATATCTGTGATCGAGCTTATCAGTTATGTATCTTCTATTATATGATTTTTTTTTTCTGTGGTCCCCCTTGGGTCTGCAGTTATATTTCTGAATTTTGGGAAAAATATTCTTATCATAACATCGATATACCGGCAATAAGCATCGATGTTGTCAGCACTAGTTCAGCCATGATTCTAAAAAGGAAATAGAGTTCCCGCGAACTGTGTAAAAGATAGGAGGTATTTACATTAAATGCTATTTTTCATATTTCATCAAAGCTGGTCAACGGTTTTCACCTGAACAAAATGGTGGGACACGAAAAAAAGAGCGGTGAGGAAAAGAGCGGTTCCCTCGCGATATCTGGCCACATAGAGCATAGAACTGGTCATCGACGTTTTTAAACCGTTCGATCTTGCTGAGAAAACAACTCGAATAAAAACAAAATTAACAACAAATATGAGAGGTCAACGGTTTAATTCATGATATTGCATTGATATTCTTATTTACGTGCCGGCAACAGTTCGTCCACCAGTATGTTAATAGCCCGCAGAATGTTGATCTCGAATCCGTTCTCTAGTCCGTCCACCGCTGTTTGCAGGTCCTGCAGCGCCTCCTGGATCTCGGCGAACTCCCGCTTCTCCCGGCTGAGCTCTGAGCGCGGCTGGTGAACGGTGTCCAACTCCTGCTGGCACATTTCCACAACATTTACGTTCAGACTGACTGTCCGCACATCGCCGCCAATCTTCGCTCGCAAGTTTTCCAAAGCTTCGAGGGTCCAGACGGATTTTTCCATATCCACTTTGGAGCTGCTGTCCACGGCCACACACATGGCGACGCACTTGATTAAACGCCCCAGACGGGCATACTCTAGCTGGTACTCGTATTTGGTGTCTAGCCACTGAAGCGACTTCTCCTGCATTTTGCGCTGTACATTTTGGGCGTCCGCTTGGTAGCGGAGCATCGCCTCCAAGTTTAGCAGGCGGTGAATGTCATCCATGCCGGTAGCCACGTAGGGCGCCTTCCTCTGCGTGGTCGGCGGATCCATTTCGGAATTTGGTAAAACTAGGGAATAAAAACAAGTTCAGATTCGATTGGCATCGACAATTGGTTTTGGCGGGGGTTGTTATCGATAGTTGTGGTGTAGAATTTTCAGCAGATTCCTCTGGCCACACTGACTAACACGTGTTGCCGGCTGTTTCGATTTCGTTTTGCTTGGAAAATAAATAAACGTTTCGTTTTCATAAGCTTCTTCCTGCAAATCCAAGGACTTGCACCATTCTAATGCCGCGCAAACAGAAACAGAATCCCTTTGCGGCCCGCAAGCGCCAAAAGCGCGAGAATGTGAGTAGATTCGAGCTCGAAATAAGCGAACTATCGACGGAGCATGAGCATTCGTTATTTGTTGGGTTTTTTTTTTGTTTTACAGGGGCCGCCGCAGCCGGATCGCCGTGCCTTGCCGTACGAGGAGATCAAGCGCGACAACGCCTTCTTCATCAAGTACTACGACCTGCAGAAGATCTGCGCCACCGAGGAGGAGTGGGCGCAGTTCCTCACATCCATACGCGACAACCTGCCGACCACGTTCCGGGTGACGGGCTTCAAGGACGAGGCAAAGGCTTTGCTGGCGATCATCGAGACGCAGCTCTTCACCGAGTATGTGCGCGCTGTGGCCGAGCTGCACCAGAAGGCCCCGGAGGAGGTAGAGCGTCCGCTATGCCTGCCCTGGTATCCCAATGGCCTGGCCTACCAGCTGCATCTGACTCGCAAGGATATCCGCCGATCGGAGCCTCTCTATCGGCTGCACAACTTCCTGATCGTCGAGACGACAGCGGGCGGCATTAGCCGTCAAGAGGCTGTCTCCATGATCCCACCCATTGTGCTGGACGTGAAGCCAACGGACAAGGTGCTGGACATGTGCGCGGCGCCCGGCTCCAAGACGGCACAGCTCATCGAGGCACTGCACGCGTCGCCCGAGGAGCACAAGATACCCCCCGGCCTCGTGCTGGCCAACGATGTGGACAACAATCGCTGCTACATGCTGGTCCATCAGGCCAAGCGTCTCAACTCGCCCTGCCTGCTGGTGACCAACCACGACAGCAGCGCCTTTCCCAATCTGCTCACCACGCAGCCGGACGGCACCCAGACGATCCTCAAGTTCGACAAGATCCTGTGCGACGTGCCCTGCTCGGGCGACGGCACGCTGCGCAAGAACCCCGATATCTGGCTGAAGTGGAACCTGGCGCAGGCCTACAATCTGCACGGCATCCAGTACCGGATTGTGCGGCGCGGTGCCGAGATGCTCGAGGTGGGCGGACGTCTGGTCTACTCCACCTGCTCGCTGAATCCCATCGAGAACGAGGCGGTGCTGCAGCGCATCCTCAAGGATGCCGACGGCGCCATGGAGCTGGTGGATGCCGGCCATCTGGTGCCGGGCCTGAAGTACAAGCCTGGCATGACCGACTGGAAGCTGGCCACCAAGGAGGTGGATCAGGTGTTCACCAGCTTCGATGAGGTGCCCGAATGTCTGCACACCATCATTCGTCCGGGCATGTTCCCCCTGCCCGCCGATGAGATGGCCAAGATTGGGCTGGAGAAGTGCATACGCGTCCTGCCGCATCTGCAGGACAGCGGTGGCTTCTTTGTGGCCGTTCTGGAGAAGCGACGGCAGCTGGCCTTCGAGAAGAACGACGTGAAGGAGCTGCTGGCGCTGAACGAGAAGCAAGCCAAGCAGCCAGACACCGCCGAAGCCGCCAAGGAGTCGCCGAAGCTGGACGAGGATGGCATGCCCATTGAGGAGGAGAAGTCGGTGCCCTGGGGACCGCAGCGCAAGCGTCGTCGCCTGCACGGCTACAAGGAGGATCCCTACGTGTTCTTTGGTGAGAACGATGTCGACTACCAGGCCATTAAGGAGTTCTACCAGCTGGATGGCAGCCTCAACCAGCGCTGCCTGCTCACCCGTTGCCTCACCGAAAAGAAGAAGAACATCTACTACTGCTCGGACGTCATCCGCGATCTGGTGGTGAACAACGAGCACAACATCAAGATCATCAATACGGGCGTGAAGACGTTTGTGCGATGCGAGAACCGGCACACGGTGCATCCGTATCGCCTGGCACAGGAGGGCCTGCAGACGTCCAACGCCTTCATGGGCGACAGCAGGCGCATCGAGGTGGAGCGCGACGACCTGGTCCTGCTGCTCAACTGCACCGATCCCACAAAGCCGCCGTCAACGCACGACCTCAAGCCGGAGACGCAGCAGCGCTGCAAGGAGCTGGGTGAGTGAACATTGAGCATTGCGAACATGTACTGAATTTCATTTAAAAGCAAACTGGTCACTCTGAATTTTCCGATCCAGCTGTTATCGACCACTCTTATCGATAGCTGTCGATCGCCTGAGCAAATCGACGGTTAAGAATTTAAGCCTCCAAATGCTTGTTTTCAATCAATTCCATTTAATTTAATAAACAATGCTGAATTTTTTTCGCATTATTTCAGGCGTGGGCAGCTGCATCCTGAAATACGTGGACGAGCGCTTCACCCTCTTCGTGGTGGGATGGCGCGGCACCTCCAGCCTGCGCGCCTATGTCCACAAGGACGAGACCATCCACATCCTTCGCCTGCTGGGCGCCGATCTCAGCAAGTTCGAGACCAACAAGTACGAGGAGGCGAGAGTCGCTGCGGCCGCTGCAGCGCTGGCGACAACAGATGCTGCTGACAAGGAAGCAGGCGAATCTTCTGCTTCGAAAGAGTCCGTGTCCCCCGAAGCCCTGGCCACGCCCATGGAAACGGAAACCGAGAGCTAGTGGCCTACAGAAAATAGTAAGGATAAGTAAGGAAGCATATGACTAAATATATCCCTAAAACAAAAACGTTGCTTATCAATCAATTCTATTTAATTTAAAATACTTCAATTCGATGTAAACGATGTATTTTTATATTATATTATTAATTAAAAATCAAAATAGCATACTTTCGTGCAAGAAAGGATGTTTAAAGTTTTTATTCAACTGAATTTCATTCAAACGGAAACTGGTCACTCTGAGTTTTCCGATCCAGCTGTTATCGACCAATCTTATCGATAGCTGTCGATCGCCTGAGCAAATCGGCGGTTAAGAATTTAAACTTCCAAATGCTTGTTTTCAAGCAATTCCATTTAATTTAAAATACTTTATTTGGTTAAATTATATGTTTTTCGATTGTTATTAATTAAAAATCAAAAGTACATACTCTAACACAAGTAAAGATGTTCAATTTCATTTAAAAGGAAACTGGTCACTCTGAATTTTCCGATCCAGCTGTTATCGACCACTCTTATCGATAGCTGTCGATCGCCTGAGCAAATCGACGGTTAAGAATTTAAGCCTCCAAATGCTTGTTTTCAATCAATTCCATTTAATTTAATAAACAATGCTGAATTTTTTTCGCATTATTTCAGGCGTGGGCAGCTGCATCCTGAAATACGTGGACGAGCGCTTCACCCTCTTCGTGGTGGGATGGCGCGGCACCTCCAGCCTGCGCGCCTATGTCCACAAGGACGAGACCATCCACATCCTTCGCCTGCTGGGCGCCGATCTCAGCAAGTTCGAGACCAACAAGTACGAGGAGGCGAGAGTCGCTGCGGCCGCTGCAGCGCTGGCGACAACAGATGCTGCTGACAAGGAAGCAGGCGAATCTTCTGCTTCGAAAGAGTCCGTGTCCCCCGAAGCCCTGGCCACGCCCATGGAAACGGAAACCGAGAGCTAGTGGCCTACAGAAAATAGTAAGGATAAGTAAGGAAGCATATGACTAAATATATCCCTAAAACAAAAACGTTGCTTATCAATCAATTCTATTTAATTTAAAATACTTCAATTCGATGTAAACGATGTATTTTTATATTATATTATTAATTAAAAATCAAAATAGCATACTTTCGTGCAAGAAAGGATGTTTAAAGTTTTTATTCAACTGAATTTCATTCAAACGGAAACTGGTCACTCTGAGTTTTCCGATCCAGCTGTTATCGACCAATCTTATCGATAGCTGTCGATCGCCTGAGCAAATCGGCGGTTAAGAATTTAAACTTCCAAATGCTTGTTTTCAAGCAATTCCATTTAATTTAAAATACTTTATTTGGTTAAATTATATGTTTTTCGATTGTTATTAATTAAAAATCAAAAGTACATACTCTAACACAAGAAAAGATGTTCAATTTCATTTAAAAGAAAACTGGTCACTCTGAATTTTCCGATCCAGCTGTTATCGACCACTCTTATCGATAGCTGTCGATCGCCTGAGCAAATCGACGGTTAAGAATTTAAACTTCCAAATGCTTGTTTTCAATCAATTCCATTTAATTTAAAATATTTTAATTATGTTATTAATTAAAAGTGCATACTCTAACACAAGTAAAGATGTTAAATTTCATTTAAAAGGAAACTGGTCACTCTGAATTTGCTGATATCACCTGAGGAAAGTAACGGCTTATTTTGTACATCTGCAGAGTATGTATGGGGAGAGATTTCTTGAAGTTCAAATTCCCATTAGCAACCATTAAAAGTCGTTATTTTAGTAAGTTTTTGTTATAAAATGTTACATTTATATTTTTATTTTTAATTTTTCCCAGTATAAATATATCGTATGTAAAGTATATAAAAAAAAGTTTATTAAAAAATTACACATACTCTTTATATAGATGGTTTCTTTTTCTCTTCCTTTCTAGTCGTGTTGTTCTTTCATTTTTTTTTCAGTTTTATACGCTTTATACGTTGTTGTTTCGTGTGTCTTTTAAAAAGTATTTTTTGTTTGTGTTTTGCCCATACATTGTATATTTACTTGCCGTCCGTTTCTGACATTTTTTATTGCGTTCCGACGACGTAGAGTGAGTGTAGATGTGTGTGCAAGTGTGCAAATGTTCCGAGTGAGTCGAGGAGTTGTTGGCGGCTGTCTGTCATATTGCTTTTGTTGTTTCTCGTTTTCATGCACAAAAATACAAATACAAATATATATATGTATGTATGGGATAGACGAATGTTTATTTTATGTTAATTATGTAGGAATGAGACTGGCTCTCTCTCTCGCACTTGTTAATAATACAGAAATGAAAAGAAGAAAAATAACTAACCAAATGTGATAGTAATAATAAAATACTTAGGGGCAACGGCGAGCAGTTGCTGCTGTGGCAGCGCAATCACGATTCTCTGGCTAATTATGACGCATGCTCAGCGCCGCTTGCAGCAGCTGCAGTTGCAGTTTCTTCTTCTCCTCGAACCGAATCGAATTACACATTGGAAGGAAGTGAAACGAAGGTATATAGGCATACAGATATACGTATCAAGAGCAAAAAAAAAAAAAGAGACTTGGGGAAGTGGCGCTGAACGCTGGAGAGGATGATCTGTGCTGAGTGTGATCGTGCTGATTGGAACGCTTAAGCCTTCTTCTCGGCCTCGATAACCTCCTTGGTGGGCAGCACGTTCTTCTCGTTGGTCTCAGTGTGCTTCAACTTTTTCGCATCAAAGTTCTCGATGCCGGAAATAAACTGATTCTTCTCCTTCTCCTGCTCGATGGCTGCAATTGGGGAATAGTAAAGATAGTAAAGAATTTAGATACATATTTATTGCAGGCAAGTTGCAGCTGTAGTTGCAACTGGCTGGCATTGGCCATTGCCTCCATCTAAGGCAGCCTGCTCCGTCTGGGCCAAAAACGGGCAACGAGGCCGGTTGCCCCGCTTTTATATGGCTTGATGTTTGGCCTATACTATACTATATACGCACCTTCCTTATCGGGCAATGGGTTCTTCTCGTTGGTCTCAGTGTGCTTCAAATTGTTCTGATTGAACGCCGTGATGCCCTCGAAAATAGATTGTTGGGTCTTCTCGGCAGCCACATCTGTTGTTTTTCGTTTTTGTTTAAAGATATATCTTGATTTGAGCTTCTTTAAGAGCGAGCAAAAACCAACTACTTACCCTCGGCGGTGGGCAAGACGATCTTCTCCTGGGTGCTGGCATTCTTCAGCTTCTCCTGGTTGAAGCCCTCCAATTGGCTCTTCAGATTCTCGGCCACCTTGGGCAGATCCTTGAGTGCTGGTGCTGGGGCGGCCATCTAAAAAATAAAGATAATTTATATCATTTCTTGAAACATGACCTAATCTAGCACATTCATAAATGTTTAGAGGAACAAATAACACTTTGGGTCACCCAGATAAACATGTTTGCACACATGTGTCTCGTAAACAAATAATAACTAGCAAAAAACATAAATAAATAGTTTTCCAAGAATTCGTCGACTCGAAAGCTTCAGCTGATTAAAAGAATTAAATAGAATATTGATGGCAAATACCGGCGCCGTTCCTAATATTTGTTTAAGCTTTAAAGGTATAATTGAAGGTTTTCAACTATTACAAAGTTATTGTACAGTAAAAAGTTGTTGAGTGGAAAATGTGCATTTTACACATTACACGCCAAGTTGTAGAGTGGAAAATGTGTAAAATGCACACGTACAAATGTACAATAAATATAAATAATAGGTTATTTTGATAATTATTTGAAACACTTAGTCGAAATTCCGATTTGATTTGAATTACGTCTACGACGACTTTACCTTTGACTACAAATTATCAGCCATAAACAAATTTCCCTCTATAAAATTCACAAAGTTTCAAGTTTATAATTTCCGTTTGAAAGCGGAAGAGGATATCGGATGTTATCGGTGAGTAAGAGGAAGCGAACATCGATAGCCGATCTCTCGTTGTTGTGTTACTGCGTTTCATATTGAAGGGTTTTGCGCTTTAATAAATAATTCATTTTCGTTGGAAATTAAAGAAAACAAAAACGCCTCTTTGTTGACCGTTGTGTATTCGATTTCTCAAGCGATTGCAAAATCAACAAGAAGTAAGTTAATCACACCAATGTCGGGGCCGATAACGATGACTCAATAAACAAGGACGATGACGTGTGCCTCCTATCGGCCAGCCCGCATAAAGGAAGCAAAGAAAGAAGGAAAGAGCGGGAGAGAGAGAGAGAGTGAACGAGCGATGCAAAGAAAGAGTTCAGCGAACCTTTCCAACTGGGAAGAGATTACGACTGGAATTGGACGGTTCTCCGCTGTTCTTTTTCTGTTTTTGTTGTTATTTTTTGCTTCTTTCCTTGTGCGCTTGACTGTGGCCTTTGTTTTATTCTTTTCAACGCTTATCAGCTGGAATGTACTTGGGGAGCGGTTAAACTGCATTTTATCACGTTTATTTTTAGTTGCAAAATTCGTGTGTGCGTGCCCCATTCCTCTTTGGCCATTCCCCCATTGCGGAGTCACAAAGAATTGGCATTGTTTCAATATCGAATATCGGGGGAATCAAGTCATCAAGTGATCAATTCGCAATTCGCAAGCTTGGATTGAACGGCTGCAAGCGTTACAAGGGCAGCGACCGCGCCAAAAACAAAACGCATACATACAGCACAGCACACAAAAAGAAACGGAGAAATACTACACTGCGAATCTATATTTATTTGCACATTTATGGCTATAAATGGTCGTAAAGCTGTGCCTCAAGCGGCTGGCCAATCACGTTGATTGCTGATTGACTAACGGCAGCCGGCCACCTCCCTCCACCATCCATCCTTCTTTCCAGTCTCCGCACACTCCACTCCACTGCACTGCACTGCAATCTTCTCTCCAAAGCCAGTCTCACAAACCAAGTTCATGCGACGCCCAGATCACGAACAATTCACAGAGCCAGGTTCGGAAAATTTAAGAATTTAATATTCTTGGAAAATGTATAAGAAACATCAATTTCAATTTTAAAATCGAACTCCAGCTAGCAATCAGTTGTTTTTAGGAATTACGAGCCAATTGATCATCAGTTAAGCCTGCTCACTGCTCGTGCATCCCATTTATTTATCGCAACTAGCGAGCATTGCTAACTTGCTAATCTTTACTTTGATAATGCTGATGAATTGCTCATCATTTATTATCGTCACAAATACAAATAACAAAAACAGTAATAAAAAGCCCAGGTGGACAAAAATAGCAAACTTTGTGCAAATGATTCAAATTCAAACAGTAGGCAGCTGCAAAACATAAAGTTATTACTTCATGATCTCCTTACTCTATAATGTCTAGTTATTGAAGCTTCACTGTAGCTGTGTTAAAAAACATTGTTTTGCTAATGGCGCATTAAAAGTTTGAATAAATTGTCGTATTTCATTTTCAATTCTCGCAAATTGTAAGTAATACTTAACCCCTTGAAGATACAAACTGGTTTATGCGTGACAACGATCACGAACAAACAGTAAACAGAGCTTGACCTATTGCAATCTCTCTCTCTCTCTTTTTCTCTCGCTAGCTCGCTACATTTACATTTCGATTAATTGGGCATCGTGTAAGCCGAGTGTCGCATTAGTCAGCTCCTTGCGGCAAACAAAGGAGAGGCCACAACACAGGCACACTGCAACTCCGTATGCATACATATGGATGTACATACAAAGTTAGCCGATTGGCGGGGCAAAAGGCTGAGGCTGAGGGGCATGGAGTTCGCCGTGAATCAACTTCCAACTTCGAAATATGGTCGTCCCGCTTAAAAGCAACCGATGGATGAATCATCCCGGCGATGTCGCTATATAATTCTTCTGTTACCCTGCCCACACAGCTGTGCTTCTTCTTGCTCTTGACTTTTGTAAGCTTTCCACAGCTCAACGCTCTTTTCTTTTCTTTTGGTCTTTCTTTCTCTTCTGACTTTTTCCTGTTTTTGGTTAATTTTATATCGTGTAGCTTATGAGAGGGGTGAGTGAGGTACCGGGTGTGAGGGAGACGGCGCCAAGCGGCCGTTAGCAAAGAAACAAAAAAAAAAAAGAAGCCGAATTTGTTTTGGACACTCTTCAAGTCGAAATAATAAAATAAAATGAGTCAAAGCTGCTGATGCGTGGCAACCGGCAGACGAATGGAGTTGAAAAAGGAAAGCAACGGGGTGGAGAGATGGAAGGAGAAATGAGAAATGACAGACACGTCCGCTTTACACCCTCAACTCCTGCATAAATCTGCATACCAGCATGTGTGTGGGTGTGCGTAAGCCGAGCTGATAGGGGAGACCGAGACGGCGGCGACCCGCAATGAATTTTAAGCATTCACATATACACACACAGAGATATATGTGTACAGACGATATGCAGGCTGCTGAATTTAGTCATATTTTGTGCATATGTATGTGTATTTCATTTCAAAATCCCTGGATATCGGATACTGAACACTGGATACTGGATATATGTACATATGTATGTGTGTATGCTGGTGACAATGAAGCGAGGTCGCCACGCCCAGCAAAATTCGCCACTTTCCACAACACACACATATGCACTCACAGTGGTAGTCAAAATAATAGCACCAAACAAGTAATTGCGAAAAATGTTACTTGAGTTATTAAACTTGATATCTAACTATTTTTACTTGTAAGTGGGAAGTAAAAAGTTATAAATAAATAACGGCTCATCAGAAATTATTGAAAATATGTGATTCGTCTGTAGGATTAATAAAAAAGAATTAAGGAAAGAGATAGATACTTGTAATGCCGTAATTTAGGAGCTTGCTTACTGGTTCCAATTTTGTGACTGCCACTGTGGGCAAGTGCATGACATGACTTGCGCGCAGTTTCGTGGGGAGGATATTAAGCAGCAGCAACAACCAAATGCGCCCCGCCCAAGCACCACTAACACACACACATGAGCAGTAGCAGCAGCAGACGGCGAAAAAAGAAGTGAAAAATGCCGGCCGGCACTCACACACACACATAGACATCTCCCAGTTTAAACCACGCACACAAACACTAGGGGAAAAAAATAGTCAACAAAAGCAGACGGCACAAGCTTTTTAACAGCTGCGAAAAAAAAACCAATTACAAAGACGCTAAGAGGGAGACGAGAAAAAACCTAACGGACTTTTAGCCACAATAAATATTTATTACAAATCCGCTGACGGCCCGGCCCGCTGCCATTTTTGCAATCAATGGCGAAGCGCAGTCAACAAAAACCAGTTAACTGCTTTCAGTTCTTCATCTCTTTTTCTCTCCCCCTTTCCTCTTTCTAAGCCGTCCGAGACGAAGGAGAGTGGAGAAATTGCCGGCAGTCCCCTCCGGTAATTGAGAAAAAAAAAAAAAAATTAAAATGAAGCTCACCTTAAGTTTGGTGTTTGGCGTTGATTTCTTATGGACTTGGCGAAGAGGATTAAAGAAATTGGGATGCGGCGGGGTTAACTCCGAGCTCTACGTTAAGGACCGTGCACTACTGGGCTTGCAAAACTCCGATTTCCGATTTCTAGCCGAAGCTTGTCTGAGAAAATTAAATACTGCCGAAGCTTTGGACGTCTGAAAATTCACTGTTTCGTTGATCGGAAACGCTCGGATTTATATTTCTGCGCAGTGTGACCAGCAGCGTAACAGCCCCGATAACATTGAAAATACCTACCGGCCCATCGATAAATACCAAAAACTACCAAAATACCATTGAAATACCACTAATAAATACTACGGTCACACCGCTCCCGTTCCAGATAATCGAAAAGTAACGGAGCTTTTCCCGGGCAATCCAAATTCGTCAGTGACTGTGGTTTTTCGTCTTAAGAAGTTGTTCCTTTTTGTTATGTGTCAGAATGAGCTTGCAGGACGAGAGCTTTCCGACGGACGAGCTGTTCGAGCAGTTAAATAACCGGGGCCCGCGGCCCAAGTTCTCGGAGCTGCATCAGCCGGCCGCCTTCGAAAGGAATCCGGCGCCATTTTCCGACTCCTACACAGATGTGGCCAACAAGAGCGCCAACACGTGTGTGAGCGATCCGGTGGGTCGCCACGAGGCGGAGGACGAGGACGAGGAGGAGATCGAAAACGATGGTAAGTCACTGGATAGTGACCCGAATCCTGCACGGCCTGCGATAATCCCTGCTTTCACTCGCTCTCGCCTGTAGCGTACGTCTTGCACGGCGGGCGCAGCAGCAAGGCGGTGTCCTGCCAGGACTTCCACTCGGCGTACACCAAGCGGAAGTACCAGCACGTGACCAGCAAGGTGGCCAAGTACATCAGCGACCTCAACGACCAGAAGAAGCGCAGTGGCACCACTCCGGGCTCCATTCAGCGTCACAGCTCCATGCCGGAGTACCTTACGCCCAAGTCGCGGGCGCGGGGTGGTCACTTCAGCGTCGATGAGCTGAACCAAATGGGAGAGGAGGAGGAGTCGCCCAAGGACTGCGGCGAACACGAGATGCTGCGGAACGAACTCGAGATGCTGCGGAAGGAAAATGAAGCCATAAGGGACCTGAATGATCGCGTGCAGTCCCACAGCGACTACCTGCAGGAGCGGCTGGACGCCAAGCAAATCCAGTTCGTGCAGATGAAGATCAACTTCGAGACGCTGCGCACGGAGCTGAGCGACAAGGATGAGAAGCTGAAGCGCCACCAGAGCCACATGCTGCGCTCCCTCAACGCCTGGCCGCCGGAGGGCATACCCAGGGCCACCCAGACGGACATGGTCGAGCAGAACTCAAATCCCAAGGGCAGTAGCTTCGACCTGTCGTACAACACCAGCGAAGGCTCCATCGAGATGGCCCTGCCCACCGGGGAGTCTCCCGGGCGCCGAGAACAGAATCCCGGAACAGAATCAACGGCAATGGGCATCATTCAGCCGCTGTCCCTGAACTTCACTGCGGGTGAGTGTGTGACTCAAAGCAGGATAACTGCAGGATAACTGAAGTATCCTCATTTCTATTCACAGTGGATGCCAGGACGACGGCCAGAAGGGGCGCCGGAGGAGCGCCGAACAACTCGGAGACGAGCCATCCCAGCAGCAACGACTCCGCCATCGATGTGGAGAACCACGGCCTCCGCATGGGCCTCTACTATGTCGACAAGCGCCACAACAGATTCACGGAGATCCAGGGCGTAAGCCTGGACAAGCTGCCGAGTCGGTACCAGAATGTGAGCGATAGCCAGGCGCCGACTCTGCCTCTGCTGAGCCAGACACAGTCGCTGTCGCAGACGCAGGCGCACGTTCGGTTTCGCCCGAGGAGAATTTCCCTTGGCAGTCGCTTTCTGCGCATCTTTGGGCCCTGCGTCAACTGCAGTGACCACGTCCAGGGCCAGGGCCAGGGCCAGACGCTGAATGTCACCTACGCCTCGGATCTGCCGCTACTGGAGGACGAGTTGATCGCCCAAAGGATTCAGCGCTGAGCGCTTGTGTTTAATTATTTATTTGTATTTTTTATTCTTTTTCTATGGTTATTTGTATTTTCTGCATTCCAAGTCTCGTTCAGTGGGGAAATATGTATTCAACCAATTTGTTTATTTATGTAGAAGCTATTTATTAAACATTTTCCACATTTTAAATTGTTTTTCCCATCAGCGTGAGTGGGTTCGGATGAGTTTCTTCTGGCTCTGAAAGTTAGCATGTGGCTCTTAAGATGGGGTTTCCAAGGATGGCCAATGAGTTTTCCTTGAGGCAAACGAGTGCGTGCAACTGGAATGCGAGTAAAAGAGTGCTTTAAGCTCCGTACTCAGACACGCGAACAGCGTTTGTAAGCAGTGAGAGAGAGCGAGAGGTCAATAGTCGAGAAACGGTGTTCGGCAGCGCTGTTTTAAAGGCCGGTACGCAGACGAACAAACGAAATACCAGAAAAATACCAGGTGGCGCGAAGGGAGACTTTCGGTATTTCCAGAACAGGGGGAGGGGGAGAATAAAAAATTTAATAAAACGACCTGTTCTCAACTGTTGGCATCTCACTCTCTCTTACTGTTTCTTCACACAATTCAAAAATATAGATCCCGCCAAACACAATAATGTAT
>VNJO01001275.1:10243-22771 GCA_008042535.1 Drosophila tani | reverse complement strand
CGGCAGTGAATGCCTTTACGCAGCAACATCACCAGGTGCAGCATCACCAAGTGCAACTTCCACAGCAGCAGCAGCAGCAGCAGTTCCATTATCCCGGATTACTGCATCAGCAGCAGCAGCAGCCGCAGCATCACCATCATCATCGCCATGGCAAGCACATCATCAAGCGCAAGAAGCTAGAGTGCAACCAGGTGGAGTTGGACAACGATGATGCCTGCAGCGAGGACGAGTTTATACGCAAGATAGCCAGCTCTGTGGCAGCAGCCACTGTGGAGGTTACACCAGAGGTTACACCAGCTCCTCCTCTGGCTCCNACGAGTTTATACGCAAGATAGCCAGCTCTGTGGCAGCAGCCACTGTGGAGGTTACACCAGAGGTTACACCAGCTCCTCCTCTGGCTCCATCCGTGCCAGAAGTGGCCACCGCCCCACCAGCCATGTTGCCCACTGCTGGCAAGCATCTGCCGCGCACCAACAATGAGACAAAGTAAGCAGGACGAAACTGAGGCCGAAAACTGAAGTCCACAAACTGTAAAAACTCTTTGAAAAATTACTTGAAATATTCTTTGATAAAATCTTGGACAAATTTTTTGGTAAAATCTCTAAAAACTCTGAGAAATATAATCGAAAATATAGGTTAATCCAAAGGGTAATGCCTGAGAAGGTATTTCTGCTTGATGGATTCAAAATTAATCAAAACAAATTAAATAAATGGGGAAGGAAAGGTAGCACTAAAAAAGAAAACTAAAACTGGCCATTTTAAATTAAAGAATTATGATTTTCCAAAAGCCCTTGTTATATTACAAATTATATGATTTAATATATAAATCAAGTAGCAGGAAAATTACACATTTTACACAAAAATGTTGTTTGTCCAAATTAAAAGGTATTTAAATATTTTGGAAATTAATTAGGCATTTTTGGAAACAAAATGTAGAAAGAAAGCTGTCAACAAAAACAAAGATAATGTTAGGAATACTTACATATTTTTCCCCTGCAAAATTATATATCCAAAATTACAAAATAAATGTGACAGAAAATAAGACAAAGTAAAAGAAGGCAAAGACCATTTATAAACAATTTCATAAAGGTCGAATAGTTAATAAATTGTAGATAATAAAAGGAATTTAAAGGAATAACAGTGGTTAGCTTTTCCCTATCAAAATCAAATGTTTAAAGAATAATGATAGCAACCTTAAACCTCTTCTCCCAGATCAATTCCCTTGGAATTTTTTAACGATTTATGTTACTTTATAGCTCAATGTGTGTGTCTTTTGTTGTTTTGTGTGTCATTCTATCCGTATTTACATATGTGTGTGCAAAAAAGAATTTGAAACAATTGTAAACAATTTTGGCAAAGGCAACAAGGCGAATTGTTTAAAGGAAAACAAAGGAAAAGAAAATGCAAGTGCCATGCAAGCCATGAAAATACCGATAAAATTTCTCTGTTGGCTTTTATATATGTACATATGTGTGTTAGTGCCATGTGTGTGCGGCGTGTGATTGTGTAATTAACAAAAAAACAATAGCAAAACATCATTCCATTCCATTCCATTCATTTAAATATTCTTCTAGGCTTCCAAAAAAACATTTATTGGTATCTGTTGCTGCTGTAGCTTTTGTATCTTTTCCTAACTCAAAAAGAAACTGAATTTTATCACACCATAAATTCGACCATAAATCATTTAACCAAAAAACAATGAATATACACATACCATAGCCATATCGAACCATCGCATCATTGGCCAAAGTTCAAGTACAAGTACAAGGCATTCCTTTATTATTATTATTCTTTTTTTTTTTTACGATCTTTAGACAAATAAACCGATTCGCGAGCAAAAAAGTTCCATTCTGACCCGCAATTTCTTTCCCTTTTTCTTCGCGCCTCTGTCCCTGCAGATTCATTTCGGCGAGAACTGTCACCCGAGTGGCCAACAAGCGGCAGCCCATCACCCCGCTAAACAGCATCGCCAGCTCCAACGATGGCCAGGTGCAGCTGGAGATTGTGTCGCAGCCGGAGCAACAGCATCGGGCTCGCTATCAGACGGAGGGTAGCCGCGGTGCCGTCAAGGATCGCAGCGGCAATGGTTTCCCCATTGTCCGGCTAACCGGTTACGACAAGAACGCCGTCCTCCAGGTCTTCATTGGCACGGACATTGGGCGAGTGGCGCCGCACATGTTCTATCAGGCGTGCAAGGTGGCCGGCAAGAATTCGACGCAGTGCAACGAGAAGAAGGTGGATGGCACCATGGTCATCGAGATCGATTTCAAGCCGGAGACGGAAATGACCATCACCTGCGATTGCGTTGGCATACTAAAGGTGAGTACTTCAACTATTATTTATTATTATTATTAATTATAATTATTATTAATTATTATTTTTAATTGTAATTATTATTATTTAATATTTTTAACTATAATTATTATTATTTAATATTCTTGCGGCCTTTAGGAACGCAATGTCGATGTGGAGCATCGTTTTCCGGAGCATTTGGCGCAGAAGAACAAGAAGAAGTCCACACGCTGCCGCATGGTGTTCCGCACTCAGCTAACCCGCGACGATGGCACCACCGAGACCCTTCAGGTCTGCTCGAATCCGATCATCTGCAGTGAGTATTACTTGGCCAGTACTTGGTCTCTTTTATTTACTTAATTAATTCCCCTTATTAGCCCAACCCCCTGGCGTGCCGGAGATTTGCAAAAAGTCCCTCAACTCCTGTCCCGTCGATGGCGGCCTAGAGCTGTTCATTATTGGCAAGAACTTTTTAAAGGACACGCATGTGGTGTTCCAGGAGACCTATGACAGCGTCAATGGCGATGATCCGGCCACCGAGATTGCGGTGCGTCAGCAGTTGATCGGCGGAACTGCTGCCCTTTGGGAGCAGAGCGTCCTGCCAGATAAGGAGTATCTTCACCAGGTAAGGGTCGTTACTTCTCCGAGTTTCTGAAAATTTAACCAAAGAAAACATTTAATCGAGGATTAAACGAAGAGACAGGAATTTACGAGCTCTTCTCTTCACTCATTTAATTATTAATTAACTTATTATTATTTTTATTATTATCCTCCCTTTCTCCCAGACCCATCTGATTTGCACGGTGCCGCCATATCTGCACCAGAACCTTATGAAGCCCGTCCAGGTACAGGTCTCGATCGTCTCCAGTGGCAAGAAGAGCGAACCGCACACGTTCACCTACACGCCCAAGGGACAGTACACGACGCTGGCGGCTGCCAGCACGTTAAGTAACACAATCCACGCCCAAGGTATCTATTTGTTGACTAAGTGTTGTCCCTAACCCCCCTAAAACGAAACCATTCAAACAAATATAAAAACGATTTAACAAACTCCCAGCCGGAGATAGATCGGAGATCGCGCATCTAACCGATTACGCCCTGTCATAGATTTATCGATAGCAAAAATCGACAGAAATGCGATAAACAAAAACGATAGTAATCTTAGTATGTGAGGTAGTCTAGTCAGATTTTAGGCAGTATTTAATTTAAACATCTTTGGCACTTTTTGGCTAACCCTCTTATTAATTTATTATTTTTCAATGCCATTATTTCAATTTTTTTCATTTAAATTACTTCTATTAGGTAGAACATTAATTTTTTACGGTTAGGTAATATATATAACTAAATCTGATTGTTTCATGCGTTATTCCTCTGTTCTTCCTCACTTGCTTTCTATATTTTCTTTTTTTCTATATTAATTTCCCCCTCTCTCTTCTTTCCTTGCTTTCCTTTTCTTTTGTTAGCGTTTTTACATTTATTATTATAAATATATATTTAACAATTAGCAAGTCTGTCTTTTTTTGGGGCTAACCGAACAAAGAAAGGTCAATGAAATTATTTTGGCAAATAAATAAATACGAATTAAGATAAAGAAATTTTGAGCAATTTTTACCAGTTATTTTTTTGCTTAAGTTCTATTTATAATATAATCTTACAAGAATTTATATGAACAGTCAATGATAACTATAACTATATAATTACATTAAGGCATTTCATTTAGAATTCCATCTCAAATAATACTTTTTAAATCATTGTTTGTCCGCCACCATTTCATTTGCCTGCAAAATAACCCAAGATCGAGGGTTCATTTCATTATTAAATTAAATTATTTAATTTTCATATACTCGTATTATATTTTTTATATTTTATATTTTGCCTGCTATCTTTGTTTTTTTTACTCCCCTTCCCATCATACTTTCTCTCTTTTCTGTCACCGAATAACGCATGAAACCAAAATCGATTATCTAAAAATAAAATAAATCATTAAATATTTTTAAGTAGGTAACGCCACAAAAGCGTATCACAAAGAGAAAAAAAAACAAAACAAAACAAAAAACTATAACATTAAAAACATAACTTAATTTATAAGCACAACCCAGAGATGATAAAGCATTAAATTAAATTAAATAACTATTAAATAACTGACATATATAAGGCACGCGAATCGTGCGAATCTTTGGAGAAACAACTCCTCCAATTCTTCCCCCTCACTCTCTCCTAACACTCGCTCGCTTTCTCCTCTCTCCACCGAGGAAAGGAGCCGAAGCGCGCCTCCGGGAGGAAACTGATCGAAACAACTCTGCTGAATGAATGAAAGATGAAGCCTATACTCGTATATATCCCTGGATATATATTTGATATCTGGATCCACATTGGATCCTTCGTAATTTATCTTACATTATCTTTTGAAGAATACTTGCCGTAGATTTTCCCTGCCCCACCCCTTTAGTTTTCTGGGAGTCACTTTTCGCATTTTCTGGGGACACACTTTTCTTCTGGCTTAATTTATACTTGTGTGCTTGTGTTGTGTGTGAGTGTGTGTTTGTTTGCTGTGTGTGTGTGCGCCTGTGTGTTTGCCTGAGTGTGTGCCTGTGGCTGTTGTGCTTTGAATGAAATGCAGAGTTTTCTTGATCAAGTTCAACCTACAAAAAAAAATAAAAGAATTACCACCCAAAGGAAATTAAATAATAAAACAAAGAAAAACCGAATATAAACCAACACAAGATGAAAAATCAGCAGCAGCAGCAGAAGCAGAAGAAATCAGGAGGATTCGAGAAGAAGAAAGAACCACAAAAGGCAGATATTCCCTCACAAAACCAAATAAATACAGCCCCAAAGATCAGGAGATGTCTTTAAATAAATCAAACAAAAAACAAACCTCCTTTCCTTTACCAAACCTTAAAAAAAAAAATCACAAAAAATAAACTCCCGAAAAAAATATGCATATATATATTTTTACTTTATATTCTTCCTCCTTCCCCTTTCTCTTAGCAATTTAGGTGCTCAAACTAACTATATATAGTCAAATATGTAACAAATTTTGAGTGCTATAAAATGCAAGGCCAAAATTACAATCCAAATTAAGTCAATACCAATATCGACATATATATCCTGTATCTCTCTCTCTCTATATATATATATTTATATATTTATATGTATATATAGACATACACAAGTCAGAAATCAAAAATATAGCAAAGAGGCATACAAAGTGAAAGGCCAAGAAAGCAGCTTGCCGGGAAAGCAACGCGCTGGAACTATCGAGAAAGCGATGAGAGATCGACAGAACTATCGATTGCAACAATCGCATTAATTGCAGCAATCGAAACGATCGATAAGTGACTGCGATAGACAACTCATACACGCACACACGTCACACAGACAAAAGAGTACACAAACTGATACCCTTTCGAAATGGAACCAATGGCAGCGATCGATACCGATACCAGGCGACCCCCCCATCCCCTTGGAAAAGATGACCGGCGCCGGACTCGAGTCTTCCTCATCAGCATCGCAACATCTACTCTGCTCATCTCTAGCCATCATCTCTGCGTTCAGCATCAAGGATACGTTTTAGGGTACTGGTTAAAAAAAAAAAATTAAAAAAAAAACAGACCTGAAAATTAATATTACCAATTGACCAAACGTACAAATTCTTTTTTGCCATTTCGTACTCCATTTATCTCTATATGTCTATTAATTAATACACGTGCCAAACTACTACTCCCTCCACACACACACACACACACACCATACACACAACACATTTTACCATTACTATTAACTATTAAGGGAAAACCCCATTTCACATCCATATAACCTTAGAGCATTACCTTTAAGCATCCTATATATAAATACGGGATATATTTGCATAGTCACATAAAGCTAACACCATTGATTTAGGTTTTTTTGGGGTTTCTTTTTTTTTATCTATAGGTTGTTAGAGATTTGTTCTAAAATTTCATCGATTTTCAATTGGGTTTTGATTGGAAAATCATATAGACTTCTCCCCAGACTCTAAAGTTTTCATCATTCATGTGAAATCGTTCATCAATTGTATAAATATTTAGATTCAAATCTATTCGAATGATTCATCAAATAATTCATAGTTCTGAACTTCCATTTTCACAAAATTTTGGTTTATTCTAAAAATATGAAATCTGAAATTCTCAATAACATTAACATTTCTTTTAAAAGCAATTTCCGTTTTCCCCCAAGTACTAAACTCACGCCAGATCATGTACAGAATTTGCAGTTCCATATGGAGACCAGAGATATAACTATCCGGATGCTTCAGGATTGATATCCAACTATGGCTTAGACAGTGAAAGATGCCCTCTACCCAAGCCAGATAAATGAGTAGGAAATACTTACGAGTATAAGCGGGAACTTGTTCTGAAAGACCCATATAAAAAAGAGGTGGTAGTGATGGGACTCGTCTAGAACGAGTGGAATTTAAAGCATCGCTCGACTTCAGAGCCTCAACATTACGCCTAGAGAACGACAACAGCTTTAGATCAATGCGACCCCGCTTAGCAAATTGTAGGAGAATTTTGTGTTTTCCGGCTCCTGATACAACCAACTACTAATCCATAAACACTTGATATATATATATAAAACAGTAGAAATTAAGTTCAACAACTAGTCGTAATTACATAAGACAATAGTAATGTAAGAATAAAAAGCTTGGAGTATGTGTGTTGTGGTGTGATTGAATGGTGATTGATGACTGATTGTGGCATTCTTTGCTAATTTTTTGGAATGATTGTGTTGAGATGTTGTTGAATTTTAAGAGTGGTGTTGTTGGTGAACGATTGTTGAACTTTAAGAGTGTTGTTGGTGAATGATTGTTGAATTGTTGCGGTTGTTGTTGAATTCCAAGAGCGTTGTTGGTGAATGTTTGTTGAAATGTATGAATCGTTGAATTTATTCCGTTTATTGGTGAACTCAAAGATAGTTTCACCAACGGTTCTGTAATTGTGTGAATGTGTCTTTAAGGAATTGATTTACTCGATTGTTTGGCTGGACCCCAAGTCTGTCTGATCCAATGTTGATGGGGTTTTGATTAATTACAAAATGATTTCGTTAGCTTTTGGTGTGGTTTGTTTTTAGCGTGTTAACTTAAACATATTTTAAGTACTCGTAGCTCTTTCCTAGCTCCTAGTTGTTGTTTGCTCCCATCCCTCTTTTGCGGGTGACTGATCGGGCGCCATGTGTCGTGTGGAGGATCGAGTGAATGGGACCTGAAATACCAAGCATAAATTACTCCTAAGACATAAACATAATATAGATGATATCTAGATCTAATTTAGTTATTAATTAACTAGTTATAGTTACCCCTACCCCACGGAGGAGATGGCAGATCCAACGAATTCGAATGCCCTTCTCGCTCTCAAATAGTTTAAGTTTGTTTTCTTTTTGTTTCTTAGTTTGTAAGCTGTAGTAACCTCTGAGAAAAAGTGGAGGAGGGCACTCGGATATCGGAGGATCTCTCTTCGCCGGGACTCTCATTCTTAGAAACCCCCTGGAACCTAGGACTAAGCGCTTTCCCCCACCCCCTTAAAGACCCCCCACCCCCACGACTGTTTTTTATATCCTTCTTATTGTTTTTCTTATGATTTTGTTTACGAATCGATGATGATGATGATGATTGCTTGACATGCCACCAAAACGTGATTACTAAGAGGCGCCTCTTCCATATCCATTGTTGTTCCTTCTTGTAGATGTGAGCAGCTTCATGGACACCACAGCGGCGCCCAGTGGCCCCAGTGGCTCCAGCTGGAGTGCAAACGGCGGAGCCAACAACCCATCGGCTTCGGCTTCTGGCTCCACCTCGGTCGATGGGAATGTGGAGGCCAAGCATGAGATTGATTCCGGCATGATGCCGCCCCCGATAACCACCCAGATACCGATGGGCGTTCGCCGCTCCTCTCTGCCCAGTGCCACGCCCATGATTACGGATCAGCAGCAGCTGGTCCACCTCAGTGCCGTGGCCACCGCGGAGGCCCTGAAGACGGAACTCCTCGACGACAGCAGCTCGCACAGTCCCCTCACGGGCGAGTCCACGCCGGACAGCCCCAATGCCGCCATGCAGTATCACCATCGCTTCGTTTCGCGCAAGCCCAGCCTGGACACCATCATGTACGATCAGTCCAACAGCCTGCCCGGCTTCCCAGCGGTTGTGGCGCCTGCCACGGCTGCCGCTGTGGCCGCCGCCGTCGACATTGATCCCGCTGCCGTTGCTGTGGCCGTGGAGCTGGCCGTTAAGAATGAGATTGTGAAGCATGTGGTTCAGCAGCATCAGCAGTTGCAGGAACAGATGCAGGAGCAGCAGCAGCAGATGCAAGAGCAGCAGCAGCAGCAACAACAGCAGCAGCCCCAGCAGCAGCAACAGCAGCAACAGCAGCAGCAACAGCAACAGCAGCAACAGCAACAGCAGGTGCAGCAGCAGGTGCACAAGTTCATAGACGAGCTGACCAAATCCACATCGGTGGTCAGCAGCAATGGCACCAGCGAGCCGGCCCTGTTCACCACATCGGCGGTGATAGACCACGCCCTCACGGACATACTCCAGGCCAAGGTGGGCATAGCGGCGGCCCCACCACCGCCCTCGCACAGCGTCGTCCTCGAGCGGAGTCTCTCCTCGCTGAGCTCCACGAACTCGAGCAACAGCTCGCTCAGCGGCAGCGAGAGCTCCCCGAATAGCTCGCCCCTGACGCAGGACATTATACTCAACTCGGAGCCGGCGGCCGCCTTGGCCGGAGCTGCGGGCCTGACATCCGCACCCGTGGACGTGACCGGTGGTGGCCTATCCACGGACATTATCATGAATCCGGCCGTCTCGCCCTCAACCATTCTGTGCTCGGCGAACGGAGCCGCCACAGCGGTGGTGCCCAATATCCTAGCCCCACACCAAGTCACCATGGCCAATTCCATTCTAAATGACATTGCCATGCAGCCGGAGCCGACGCAACAGGATGCGGCCGTGGCCGCTTTGGCCCTGAGCAACATCATGATGAGTCCACCGACAGCGGCGGCGGTGGGTGGCGTGAACGTTGTGGATGCCTTGCCACCGATGCCGCCGGCTGCCATGCAACCCGAGGTGGCTGCCACGGCCACCTCGACGGCCGTCAGCAATATGATTCTCAAGGCGGCGGCCGACTTTATCACCACGCAGGAGCAGGAGCAAGAGCAGCAGCATCATCATTACCATCGCCATGGACACAGCCACTCGCACGGGCCCCACTCCCATTCCCCGCAGGCTGGTGTGGCCGTCACCGTGAGCTCCAATCCCGCCGAGGTGAATCTGCTGCTCAATCACTCGGCAACGCCGGAAACAGCGGCCGCAGCTGCCGCCGCCGTTGCCGTGGAGGCGGCCAATTTCCAATCGCTGGGCCACAGTCACCATGCCCAGCATCATGGCCATCATCATGGCCACAGTCACGGTCACAGTCACGGTCACAGTCACAGTCACCATGTGACCGCACACCATCATGGCCACCATCTGCCGGTGGTGGTGCCGCCGACACCCCAGGAATCTCTGATCGTTGCTCTGGCCAGCGAGAATGCGCTACAAAAGTCCGTGGCCACCGCCGCCGTGACCACCAATGGCGCCGTGATGACCCAACAGGCATCGGCTCCCAGCACAGCAGGCAGCATCATTCTGCCGGCGGCTGTGGGTGCCGTGGCTGCAGCGGCAGCGGTGGCGGTGCAGCCGCAGCCGCCCATTCCGCAGGAGCTGACCACGATGTCGGATCAGGATCTGATCAGTTACATCAATCCGAGCACCTTTGATCAGAGTAAGTTGAAAATTTGGTATTTATTAATTTTAATTGATGTTTTTTATGGGTAAAAATAGTGGAAGGCTTCGCAACTTTTCCTAATAATATGGAATTGCTTTCAAAAATATCATCTTTGAGAGTTTTTTTCGGTATTTAACACCAAGCGCTGAGGCCTACAATGATAAAACGTTCTCACCCTTCGCATGTTTTATCGAGCTCATGGTTTTTAAAAGCGTTTTGTATTTTCCGTGTATTTTTTCGGGCTCCGATGACGCCCTTTGGTGCCCAACCATGTTGTTACAATTAAATTTAAATCATTTACAATATTTTCTGCACTAAAATACCTTAAATGTAAGCAAAGAATACTTTCTTTCGACAGATAGAAATAGAATAGAATAGAGATAGAAAAAAAAAACAAGTAGGAAAGCTAATTTTAGTGTGCCCAAAGCTGTGTGATTTAAAACGAAAGAAGGATGAACAGGGTCACACTGTCTAATTATGATTTAATTAAAAGGGTATCTACCTAGTATCTGTAACTTAAATAAATGCCGGAAGGCATATATAAATTAAATTTAAAAAATTAAAAAGTCTAAGTTAATGTTTGACATTAAAAAATATTACCACTAATAAATTAATGATAATTAATCGAAGTAGTTTTCTATTTTTTTTATTAAGAATAGTATGTTCAATATTATTTGTGCATAATTACATACTTATTTCTAAAATAGGTAAACATCAATCGAAATAGTACAAACATTTTCCCAACTAATTTAATAATTCCATTTTCCTTTCCAGTTTAAATGGCCCTTCAGCAGATCAACAAATTAAACAACGTGGACTTGTTTATTATTTTTTTTTAATACTATAACAATAAATGTTATTACTCCTACACACAGGCTTAGAGTTAAGAATATACCTATATATGTATAGCTGGTAGAAACACACTTTTCGATGGATTAACTAACGGTTTCAATGGTGGACCAACTCTTTGACCAAGTTAAAAATGGAGCTAGGATGGGAAATTGGAAAATGCGAAGAAAATGGATAGGAATATGGGAAGGAAAACAAGAAGAAAGTCCACAACAAACACACAAAATTTACCTTTTAGGGAACAAGCATTATTTTATATGCATTCTTATTATTATTATTTTTTTTTCCTAGTTTAATATTGATTTTTAAACAATTATCTCAAAGGGTTAAATGAAAACAAGAATGATAACGACTGCCATATATCCTACAGACCTTCGAAACAATACCCGAAACAAAGAAGAAGAAAAAGATTCAAAACGGAAAGAAAGCAAACTGAAAATGAGGAGGGAAAACCCGGAAGGAAACCGGAAAAATATCAAGCACAAATGAATATAGAAAAGCGGAAGAAGAATATAAAGAATAATATATTTTGAAATCCCTGGAAAACCTAATTTTTCATTATAAAGTCTGATTTGTAAATTTCCTTTTTTTGTTTGAGAATTTAAGTTACGTTTATTTTTTAATTATTGCCTTAAAGTTAGGTTAGCTTTTTTTTTTTGGGAAAAACATGAAAATAATTAATTATATACAGTTAATAATTTATGGAAAAAAAAAAACAAAAAACAAAAACAAATACATATTATGTGTAGCTACGAATATAAAGAATATGCGAGAAATTCCAAAAGACTTTTGTTGATTTAAAGAGAAATATGCAATTATTATGTTTTTGTTTATGGTTTAATCATAATTTTTGTTTTAAATTATAAAAGAAGGAGAAAGAACACAAACACACACACACACACACAAATACAAATAAAAGGTAACTAATGTTATTACTATTACTATTACAATTACTATTATATAAATATATATATATTGCTATTATTATGAATACCCCTTAATGTTAATGAATAGTTGTTATGTGTTAGCGTTGTAACTAAGCCCAGAGATATATCGGAATTATCCTAGACCATTAACCATTTACCATTTACCATTTACCATTTACGAAATTAGGAAGCCACGAAAAAAGAAACCGAAACCGAAACTGAAACTAAAACTAAAACTGAAGCAGAACAAACCGATTTAATTGTAGCAGTTAGAATAATAATTATTACAATGACGAGGATAAGGTTAGAACTCCACTGCAAAGCCCCTAAAAAAAAGATAATAATGAAGATCATGAGAAGATCGTTGGAAAGAAATCTGCATTTGTTGTAATACTACTATCACTATTTACCGACTAATTATAAACATTTTTACAAATACAAATACAAATACAAATACAAATACCTAATTACCTATTCCAACCACGAATTTCGCCCACTCCCAAGAATATATATATATATTGAAGAACAATGAAACTAAAACTGAAGACGAGAACCAACAAACAAAGAAAGCAACAGGCTGCTACAATTATTATATAACTAATATATATACCACTATATGTATATCTTTTTTTGTTTTTTTTTTTTTGGTATTAGTATCG
>VNJO01001272.1:0-18238 GCA_008042535.1 Drosophila tani | reverse complement strand
GCTGCACTGCATCGCCGAGAACGCCAATCCGGCGGCGGAGATCGTGTGGTTCCAGGGCGATGTGCCTGTACAGAGTGGTGAGTTGAAGTCTTTTAGTTTGTGATTAAAATATATTTACATCTTAAATGATCCAATTACAGACTGCAAGGGTATACCAACTTCGGTTTACCGAAGTTAGCTTTCTTTCTCGTTTCCTGTTAACTTTTCCTATTTAAGCTAAACAATTTTCCCTACTATTTTCTCAACGTGCAGCGCCCATAGTGACGGTGAACCAAACTGCCCCGAAGCGCTTCACGACCAGCTCCACGCTGCACCTGCAGCCCAGCGCCGAGGACGACTACAAGGAGTTCTCCTGTGAAGCCCGTCACAAGGCCCTGCCGCCCGATGTCCCCATGCGCGCCCAAGTCCAGCTCTCCGTGCTGTGTAAGTGCATCCCCCGAAATGGCCTTTGAGTGGCAGAAATTCCTAATAATCGACGCCCACCCTGCAGATCCTCCGGGAGCGCCGTTCTTTGAGGGATATAGCCAGAGCGAAAGCCTGAATCGCGGCCAGGATGTGCAAATAGCCTGTCGCAGTCGTGGTGGGAATCCCCCAGCCCAGTTGACTTGGTACCGGAACGGCGTGGCTGTCAGTTCGCCGCAACGCACCTCGGGCCGCCTGTCGGAGAACGTGTACAAGTTCACCGCCGCCGCCGAGGACAATGGAGCCAATCTGGTGTGCGAGGCCAAGAATCTGCTGGCGCCAACTCCTCTAAGAGCCGAAGTCAACCTGACTGTGCTGTGTGAGTAACATCTCCTTGATCTTTAAAAGAACTAAAAAAATTGATGAATTTAATCAAATATTTCATAGGAAAAAACCTTAAATAAATCCTTTATAAATATATAAAACTGTGTATTCCTTTAGATGCCCCCAAGGACGTTTATCTGAGCGGCGCCAACCAAGCCAAGGTCGGCGACTCCGTGCAAATGAGCTGTGTGACAGCCCCCTCGAATCCCCCTGCCCGCATCAGCTGGTCCATGAATGGTCGTCCCTTGGTCAATAGCACCTACAAGACCACCAGCAGCTCAGATGGGGGTTGGGTGAGCAGCTCCAACATCAGCCTGAACATTGATTCCCAGAGCAGGACCTTCATTGCTGTTTGCCATGCCTTGAACACGGAACTCACCCAGAATGTGGTGGGCTCGCACACCGTGAATGTGTTGTGTAGGTTTTTACATTAATTAAATATTGATAAATTATATAAATAACTTAAGAGGTACCCTTAAAATATTAATAAATTATTTTGATTTAATTTTCTTTTATACAGACCCCCCTTCGCCGCCTTTGCTGACTGGCTACAATGATGGCGACATCCTCATTTCCGGCTCTATACTGAAACTGCTATGCAGCTCTGCTGGCGGCAATCCTCCACCCACACTACAGTGGTACAAAAACGACAAGAGACTGAATGCTCCCTCCAAACTGGTGGACAGCAAGATCACCTCAGAGCTGTCCCTGCTCCTTAACGCCTCCGACAACAATGCCATCTACAAGTGCGAGGTCCAGAATGCGGCCATTGACATACCTTTGTTCGCCACCAAGACCTTGGGAGTGCACTGTAAGTAAAGATAACTACTTTGAAGATAGGTTTTATAGGATTTTACCCTCCATTAGTCCCCCCCGAGACTGTCAAGATCAGTGTGGTGCCCAAGAACCTGGTGCCCGGCATCCGGGCCAAGCTCATCTGCGACTCCAGCTCCAGCAATCCGCCGGCCAAGATCAGTTGGTGGAAGGACGGCATTCCCGTCGAGGGTCTTAACTTGGCCAATCGTCCGGGTCTATGGGGCGGCTCCGTGTCCACCCTGGAGATGTATGTGAACATAACCCAGGATCTGGATGGCATCATCTACACCTGTCAGAGCCACAACGAGGTGCTGCAGCGCAGCGTGCACGAAACCATCAGCCTGGACATACTCTGTGAGTCTTAATTAATAATCTCTTAAAGAGACATCTTTATAAACAAAGCGCCATACCCAGATCCCCCCAAGTTCGAAACCTCGCAGACCTCTACCTTTGTGGGCGTCGAGGGGGCGCCGTTCCACGTGGAGCTGGTGGCCAGCGGCAATCCAATGGCCATCAGCTATACCTGGACCAAGGACGGCCTGCCCATTAGCAGCAACAGTCTGAGCGGTCAGCGATTGATCTCCGACGGGCCGCGTCTCAACATCAGTCGTCTCAGTCGCAACGATGCGGGCGTCTACGTCTGCGAGGCGCTCAATAGCCAGGGAACCGCTCTGCTGGAGGTCCAGGTGGCCGTGGAATGTAAGTAGTTACGACCCAGAGTGACCCCCAAAAAAAACGGTGCTGAGGTCTTCTTTTTTTCGTTTCCCAACCTCCAGACGCCCCCACAATTACGGCAGTGAGCGAGGGTCGCAGCTTTGTGGTGGGTGAGCCCGCTGTCTTGGCCTGCCACATCCAGGCCCGTCCACTGGAGGCTGCCCATGTCCGCTGGACCAGGGACGGCTATGATCTGGCATCACGCACCATGGCCAGCTTTGAGAATGGAACTGCCCTGCTCCAGATAGCCAGGGTGGAGCGGAGTGATATAGGCAATTTCACCTGCATCGTGGACAACCAGAGGGGAGCTCCGGCGGCCCAGAATGTGCTGCTAGTCGTACAAAGTAAGTAACTAACTTTATGATATATATTCCCTTACTTCTTCTTAATCTTTCTATTATAATTTTTGAGGTTAACTAATTTTCTTGGATTTTTTTCTCCCACCCCCCATAGCTGCTCCCGAAATCGATCACTCACCTGGCTTCACCCGCTATGCCGCTCGACTGGGTGTGCGAGCTCAGCTGATCTGCCGTGCCTTGGCCGCTCCCCAGCCCAGTTTCATTTGGCGTCGCAATGGCAAGGATCTCAAGATGCAGCGGCGCAACAAGTTTAAGAGCGTGGAGCGACAGGTTGACCCCTTGAACTACGAGGCCGCTCTGCTGATCGAGAACACCTCGGCGGATGACTACGGGCAGTACGAGTGCGTGGTGAGGAATGCTCTGGGCCAGGCCAGCACCACGCTGGAGTTCAGCAAGCCCACGCGACCGGACACTCCTCTCCAGCTGAGAGTGGGCAATGTGAGCGACACGGGAGTGGAGTTGAACTGGAGTCCAGGGTTCGATGGCGGCATGCAGACCTACTTCCGGCTGAGGCTAAAGCAGCATGGCGAGGAGAAGTACAAGTACGTGGACGCCAAGCCGGGTTACCTGAACATCTCCCTAGATGGCCTGAAGCCTGGGGCCACCTACTATTTCTCCGTGATGGCGGCCAACGAGGCGGGCGGCAGCAAGTTCATGCCGGACATCAAGCTGACCCTGAGCAAGGGCTCCCAGCCCCACTCGGCGGAGTATACCGAAAAGGACGAGCTGCCCAATGTAATGATCATCGGTATAACCTCGGCAGCCATGGTCCTGCTGGTGCTGAATGCCGCCCTGGTGGCCTGGTTCGTCATCCGGCGCCAAAACAAGTCCCAGAGCGAGGCGGAGCCCAGCAACGATGATGTCTACTCCAAGGACGACAATCAGTCGGTCTACAAGGTAAGCACTTATCGCTCTAATAACCCACTAACGAGATTTAACCTCTGACCCTCTGAAATCCTAATTAGCTGCCCATCACTGCTTTGCAGGCGGATGTCCAGAAGAAGGCAGCCGCCTCCACGTACCTCGTGGAGAACGTGGACATCATCCAGTCGACGGCGTATCCGCCCAAGTACCAGGAGAGCTCCATGTGCACCCCGCCCTATCCGCTGTGCAATCCGGACTTCACCCGGACCCTGCCCAACCCGAAGCGGCACAGTCAGCGCAACAGTGCCACGGGCATGATTGATGGCATGCCCATGCGCTCCAAGGACGATCACATGCTGATCTCCAACGGGCTGTACATCCCATCGCCTTCGCCTGCCTCCTCGCTGGTCATCAAGGGCAGCTACATATCGTCGCCATCGCCAGCGCCGCCAGCCGATGGATCATACTTCAATATGAGCGATAAATACATGTCCTATCCGCCGGTGGTAAGTTGAGAAACTGATTTTATATTTATTAAAAAATATAGGGAGTGTCAGAGGTCAGAACTTCATAAAAAAGTAAAATAAGAATAAAAAGATTTCGATAAGTTATCGATTAAATTGCACTTCAAGCGATTGCTTACATTTTCTATCGGAAAAAATCTTATTAATCAATAGAAAATATAATAAATAAATAGAGTGTTAAAGGGTTACACCTTAAAATAAAGTAAAACAAGTGATTTAAAAATGTCAATAATTTATCGATTAAATTGCATTTCAACCGAAACAAATTTTCTTATCGAAGTAATGCCTAATTATATCGATTCATAAGAAATAAAGTAAACATAGGGAGTGTTAAAAGGTTACAGCTTCAATAGAATAACAATATTTCGATAAGTGATCAGTTAAGTTCTAGTTCAAGAGATATCTTATCAAAGTAAGGCTTATTTATATCAATGAATAATATATCAAATTAATAATAATTCAATTAAACCACAAATTCCAAAATTATATTTAACTCTTTTAAGAAGCAAATATATTTTTATACCCTGTTAATCAAACCATTTATTTGAAGCATCTAATCTTAATAGGTTTTTCAAAATTATCGAGAACATAAAACCACCTGCTTAATAATTACAATTATTATAGACACGATATCTTTCAGAGAATATATTTTTTGTTATAACGATCCAGATTAATCGCTAGACCTTCCCAGGCCCCCACTAATTAGCAGCTTGTTAGAACAACCTGTATTTACCGCACTTCTAACAGCCGTTCCACCTGCCTCTTCTCTCCTCTCCTCCGCAGACCTACTAAGCACCGTGCTGAGCGTGAATGACAGCCACAGACAGCCCAACCCAGCCGAATCCAGCTAGACTGATTGACATACATCATTCATAATCACCGGCAGAAGAAGCAAAGAGCAAAACTCAGAAAAAAAGGAAAAATTCGAAGCGGAAAAGAAATAACGAGGAAACACTTTAATCGATAGACGCGGTGTTCGTGTCTCTCCTTCGGCTACGATTGGTTGCTGGCTGTTGCGGGTTTTATTGAATTTTTTATTTTTATTTTTATTTCGATTTTACGTTTGTAATTATTACTATATGACGTAGATTATTACGGAGCGCAAATGGAGAAACCATGTTGAGTGTGTTTTGAGAAAAGACATTTGCATGCGGCGCTCGAAGGCTGTGATAAGTACCTGTGCCCGAAGCACGCAAGCCACACGTTAGCCACAAACCAAGCCCGATCTTTCGGATATGGGATATTATTGGTTTGGCACACGGGGCAGGTGCGCAACCCAAAATGCTCTACGATAAATGCTTGCCCAACTCCTCCGGCACCATCTCCACCCAAGCAGCAGCATTTGTAGAAGCCACAAAATAACATTAAAAAAAAATGAAAAAAAAAATAACATCAAGAACAACAGAAGAACTCTCAAAATATTAATTCGTAGTAAGGTCTTTCGATATTAAGTAGTAGGAATTACGCATTTTAGCATCTAGCATAAATATTACGAGTCTGGCGAGTCGTGACTCATTCTCATTAGCAGTTGTTCAAGTTTAAGCTCTAGGACATACCAATATTTATCAGCATACGTACTGTACACACAATTAAACATACATTAAATATATATATTTAAATATATATACACAGCAGCAGGCCCGAAAAGAGTAAACGATTTTCAACGAAAACGAAGTCGACATCGATATCGAAATCACCAAAACCGAAATAGCGACTACTTTTAAGCGTGACTTGAGCTAGACCTAAGACCCGAGACATCAGATATATTCGAAATAGACGTACTTCTTTTTATCATGCATGACAATAATTATATACATGGTAAATAAGTTGATGCATGCACGCGCGAGCGCCAAAAATTATGCTAAAGAACTCTTATAAATACAAAATCAATAAACATGTTAATTATAAATTAGACTTTGACAGCATTTGCATTTAAATTGAGAGGAGGTAGAAGAGAAACCAACAAGCTAAGTACGTGTATAAAATATAAATTTCATTAAATAAAGTAAATATTTAAATGTAATATTTAAAATATTAAAGATAAACAAACAAAACAATATAAAAAAAGAAACAAATTTTTTGTATCTTCAAGCAAAGAAAAATATTTGAATAAAATTACAAATTTTTCAAATTAAATTTATGGTTTTTGTGTCCAAGGGGGAAAATAATTATTTTTCCAGAAGGAAGCCGGATTTCTTCCTGCTTGAAATCTCTTTAAAGCTGGGAATTTGTCCAGTGTCATCAATCAGCCCGCTGACTTCGGTCATCATTCTTCTTTCTCTTTGCCTGGGGGCCTTCTTCTCCTAGTGGGCGTGTCCACTTGCACCTTAAATGCCGCCTAATTGATTCTACTTTTCGGGGCCAGACAAAGTGGCGGCACTTTGCTAGGAACTTTTATTAATTAATAGCCGCGCTGCTCTAGCCCGGCTTAATTAATGGAACATTTAATAATACATATTTTGAATTTCTGCCGGCATTAACGGATTGCGGATCAGCTTTCGCAGCCCCGAGAGTTCTGCGGGCCTGACAGGTGGTCTTCAAAATTATTTACTAATATTTTCAATGAACCATAATGATTTTCTGTTCAATAAACTCCAGTTTGAGGTCAGTTATATTTACTCTGGATTTTGCTGACTGGCCGAGATTTGATTTTAATTATTAATCTGCTTTTGTAGAATTCGATTTGATGGGATATATAATTTGTTTACATAGTTTATTGATTTACCATAATGCCTCCTCCGGGCACTGGCAGTTTAATAAAATACAGAATGCTTATTATTGCACTTAAATTGCTTATTTGTTTATTTGATGGCTCAACGCAATTTCTGTTAATTAAAACAGCAATTTCAGTTCAAAGTTTGGCTAACTTCATAAATACTATTGACATTACTGGCATAACTGGCATATTTCAATAATCAAATCAATTCCAACATAAATGCAATTTTAATTACCATATCTGGCTTTGTCACCACACTTGCATTTATATACAAATATATATATTTCTAACCTTTTTCTGGTCCATATACGCCTCGATGGCCACTCGATTGCAGCAGCAGTAGCGGTAGAAAAATAAAACAATTAAATTTAATTTTCAGGATAGCGCCCGTCGGAGAGCATCAGCCAGGCAGCCGGCAGCCGGGGTAAAAACAACAATGCATAATTAAGTACACTGAATTCATTAAATTTTAATTAAAACATTTGAACGGCCAATGGATTTTTATTTTGTGCCCTGGCAACTTAGCAAGGCGATGGAAAGGGCGGTAGCCGACTTTCTAATGCCTTAACCAACCTTTTTTGCAGCGGTTTCCGCATTGAAATTGATTTTCTTATGAACTTTCTGCGAGGGTATCTAAGCCCAGCTGGGAAAGTCAACAGAACCATCACGAAACGGAAAACTTCATTAAAAGTGGGCAGCAGTTGGCAGTCGCTGGAGCAGGGGGCTTTGCCGCCAATGTGACGACGCCTGGCGCGGCTCCACTTCCTGCGACCATTTGTACTTTTACCCTGTTTGGATGGTACTCGCACTCGGTATCGGCGGCACTGGAACTGGTACCATCTCGAAGACGCAGCTCAGAATCGAACACATAATCATATTTAATAAGCGAGAGAGCGGAGGCTGCAAGTGTGCAATGTGGCGTGGCTGCTGCTCCTCTTCATGTTGTCCAGAGGCTGCACTGGGGGAAAATTGTATCATAAAATACAAAATATAAATATAAAATATAAATTCAGGAATATATCATGTAATTGAATTTGAGCTACCCTGTTGTAAAATTCCTAAGGTGACCATCGACTGACTACAAGCTCTAGGTGTAGTAGGAGCCGAGCTGGCAAAGAATCAAAATTTTCGATGTTTTTTGTATGGAAAAATTGATTTGTAATCGATTTATATCGGTGTTTTTTTAGCTCTTAGTAGAATTCGATGTTTCTAGAGTTGCTAGACCTTTTCTTGAGTTGCTTTTTGCAATGCAATCATAGAAATAAATATATATATTTTTTACTTAATAATAAACTCTGTTTACAATTTCAGCAAACCGATAACAAGTCAATATATAAACCTATAAATACATCTTTAATTTATTTAAACCATTTTTATATTTTGTAAATTTTTTTATATTGAATTTAAACCGATTGAACCCCTAATTATACACTGCTTTTAAATGGCAACCCATTAGATTTGAATATTGAATTTAATGATATATAATCTAGTGATTTCTTTCCGTGTGCCTGGCCCTCCTCCGGCTGATGTTAGTGCCGCTCCTCCTCCTGCTGCTGCAGATGATGATGATGATGAAGCTGATGCAACAAGTGCACCAGAATCGAGCACAGATGTGCGGCAAACCGGTTGGGCAACTGCTCCGTCTTAACGCAATTTGTTAACCTGACTGACAAACTGCGGCCCGTTGATGCTGTTGATGCTGCACTTGCTGCTGCCGCTCCTGCTGCTACTCCTGCTGAGGTGCGATTGCAATTAAGTGCCAGTGCCAGAACCTGGACCAGTTTTCTAGCCCATGAATCCTGTCCGGCAGCGAACACTTCATTCATAAAATTACGCGCCTGTTGCGTGATGTGGTCGCTAGATAAGCGGCCAGGAGAATTGGGAGTCGGGATCGGGATCTGAGCCAGCTTGCGGGCCCAGTTAGGGCCCAGGAAACCTGTTGAAAATCCACTCGCACTCGGACTAGCTGCTTGACTGGCAGGAAAAGCAAAAATACACACACACACACGCCAAAAACTCGCTTTTCCTGGTAATTAATGAAAGCTGACTGGACTCCATCTTCAGCCCGGACTAAGATCTTCTACACCATCTGCAATTCCGGCTACTGTTGCCGCCAGTTATTAAAATGTTGCGATAAGTTCGGCTTGGCTCGGCACATTTGTATGCAAAGTGCCAACAGTTTTTCTCCTCTTGCCCTGTTTGATGATGATGCGACCAAGCCCGGCCTGGCTTGGCCCCGGCAGGAAGTTGTCTCTGGAAAGTGATATTGAAAACTGCACTCAAAATGGATTACTTCCTTTTTCCAAGACCAGTCCCTTTGGTGTGAATGGCTGCCGGAGATGGACCTTAGAGTGGAGCTTAGAGGAGGAGCTGGAGGAGTTCTCAGGGGAAATGCGGCGATATATGTGGCGATATGCAGGCTAAGTGCAAGGGAGAGCAAAGAAAGAGCAAAGGGTTTACTTTAATCTATAAAAAATATATAAAAAATTAGGATATGTACAGGAATAGGAAATAGAGAACATAACAGTCAAGTTAGAAAGATATTTACTTTTAAAGGAGAAGTAAAATTCTAAAGAAAGCTTAAACATGACATTTCCATCATTCTTAGCTTGACTAAAGACTTTTTCAAATGTTTAGAAAATGTATGTATGTTATTTAGGAAACTGGTCTAGGTCACAGATATTTTAATATAAAATTCACAATATCTGGGACCAAATTGGAAAATCTAGGCTTCTGTTCTCCCCCTAAAAGGGTCACTGAATACCCCAATTTTATCACTTGTGAAATATCAGAGCATGAGCGGTCTTCTTGAGTCATTTGTAGTGTCTTTTTCGGAAAGCTCAACCTACAAATTGAATTTGCTGCCATTTGTGCTGCACTCGAGAAGCTTTCTCACACCTCCCACCCCGAAGAACGAGGACCGAGTGGCAAGTGGCGAGTGGTGGTGGCAAGTTGCAAGTGCCCCACCCGCATGTTCCGGCAATCAACTGCCACGCCATTTAGCATCATTAAATTACTGGGTCAAAACATCAGTACAGGCCATAAAAAATGTCACAGCTCCCCCAGAGAACGCAGAGAACTGTAGAAATCCAAGACGTATGTCAGAGGGCACTGCTGAGGCATTTAAAAAATGCAGAAGAAGTCTCCGCCGAGCGAGGAGCACTTGACAAACCCAAAATGAAAAGTCAACTTTGGCTCATTATAGTTCACACACAACCCCCACACCCACACCCAGTGAGAGCCATGGAAAGCTCTGGCAATGAGTCTTCGTCCCTTTTGGGGCAAATCCAGACGACATTTGTCAGTTGCGGGGCGCATAATCTGCGACATAATCGCAGGCAGGGAGCACAATTATCTATGTCAACGGAAAATGTGTTCTCAGGGCGAAGAAGAGAAGAGAATGGAATGACAATGCCTCAAGTGCCCGACGGTCAGCCAATTAGAACGTTTAAATATTTAAAAAGATAAATCTACGGGAGGAGGAGACGACACACTACTTGATGTAATTTTCAAAACCTAATGACAAATTTAATGCTCCACTCGAATCGGGAGCTGGAATCTGAATAGTAATGGGAACTTTTCCAGGCGGGGGTCTCTCCAGCTCACCATCTCGACACATGTCGAAGACAAACAAACGAATTAACCAACCAACCGCCAGAGAGCTCTACAGTTTGGAGGTTATTAAAAAATTAAAGCAGAAAAACTGGGGCCCGTCGCTTATTTTTTTTGAGGAGGGAAAATCCAACCAAACACATTATTCACTCATTAAAATCATCAGCTTAATAGCCTAGGAAAAAAAGCGAAATTATATGTATATTTTTTTCTACAAGCTGCTGTTAAGAATTATTAACAAAAATTCTGGAAAACTCCTCTGCGCGCTGCTACATAAATAATGCAATGTATGAAAAGCAAAATGTGCTAAAAAGACGACTGAAAGGGGAACACAGGAATAAAAAACAGAAACAGACTTCACAACATATGAAGAATAAGGAATAAGGAACGAAAAGGGTGGTGAGTGGAGAGAACCTGAGTGAAATGGGGGCTTAGGATCAGGCTGCATTAACTTTTGAAGACCCTTCAGCTGGAGACGGTCTTTAATTCGATTAAGATTTAATATTTAAAAAAAATTATAATTACATTTTATTTTAATTTTATACTCAGTTTTATATTGTTTAAAACTGTCATAAGCTAGGAGCTACTTTATTTACTTATCACTCTTGTAATATTCTTGTAACAACTCATTGTAAATAACCAACTTGTATTTTTATTGCCAATTTCCCCTAAACATACACGATAATTAACTTTTGCAACTCCATGTGTGTCTGCAGCTAATGAAACGTATGATAAATTTTAATTCTATTCAAATATCCCTAAAGCTAAAAGCCATTTACTTTTAGCAATAGTTTTTAGTATTTATTTGTTGTGGGCAATAATGAGAGAATCCATCAAATATTTATATTATACAAAATATAAATGTTCCGAGCTTACTACGGGTCTTAGCTTGCGGTAGTAAAATTCCAAACTTCCATTAGTTTTTAGGCAGCCCGAAATGCGCTTATGGCAGACAATAACAGCAATAGCAGCAGCAACGCGGGAACAACAAATTAAAGTTCAAAGTGCAAATCATCAAATTTACTTACTCCGGCACTAACATGGCCCAATGATTTGTTATGGGCCCGGCGTCTGGTCTTGGCCAACAGCTCTGGGCCATCGCCAGCCATAAGACTATCCCAAAACGGCCATTGTAGGGCAGCCGTAAAAAAAGATGAAGCGATTTGCAGGCCCTGTTGTAATTGCGACGCTTATCCGTGGAAGTAGATGAGGAGACGGCAATGAGTACATAAACTTTTCCTATGTGTATCTCCGTGTATATATATATGCATAGTCGCATTCACACATTGGCACATATATAACGAAGGGGAGATCGACATTTTATTACCCTATTTTTAATATTTAAGATTTTTTTAGGTAACCTCACAGAGCACAACTACTCATGTGCGTTAATTAAAAAAAACTATTCTTAAATGTGTGAAGCTAAAGGGGAATTTCTAGCTCTTATTTTAACCAATTAGATTTGAATTTGAAGTTATAAAATCCATAAAAAAATATTTTAAAGATATGATACATTTATTTCATTTAATTAGTTTAATATAATATATCCAGAGGGCCCATTTGCGGAAGACTGGCAGGACTTCAAATCCCTAATCAAATCATTTAAATATTTTCCTTGACTTATTTTGAAAAAATTATGCAACAATTAAAAAATTAAGTAATGAAGGAGCAGCATTTAGGGCGCGATAAAAACGGAATTAGGTGTTGCTATTTATTACCCAAAATTACTTTATGGACCCCGCGAAGGCTGAGAAAAATGATGATACCCTCTTCGGAGGGTACACAAAATAAGAAGAAAAAAAAGAGAGCGTGAAGTGCTGCAGATACAGATACGAAAAATGTTTGCCTTACCGCAGAAGCAAAGTGAGGAGCTTGCCGAGGGTATGGGGCGGCTGGGAGATTGGGGGCTTCAGACAGAGTCTCGGATCTGGGTATCAACGAACGAATGAGTGAGCGAGTGTCTTGGGAATCGTCACAGGCCTGAGAATAATTAATTCCCACGAATTAATGTGCACGGCAGCAGCAGCCGCCGAAGCAACGACAAGGTGTCGGTGTCTCAAGGAAGTGGGGATTCTGGCCGGGCCTGTATCTCAATCTTCCTTCTACAAGTTGAAGCTTAAGTTACTCTGCCTTAGCTGGGGCGAAATTAATATCTGTTGCTGCTGCTGCTGCTGCTGCAGCCTCTCTTCCTTTTTGGCATCGCTTTACCTGCCGCCACTTGCTACAAATTACACGCAGCTTGAGAAACTGCCAAGTCCTCATCATCCTTCCCTTCCCCAAAAAAGCATAGGAGAAAAAATAAAAATATATATACGTATAAAAATAAATTCCCCCCGCTGTCGCCGAATGTATTTAGTCACCTTAATGAATTCTACACATGATGTGCTGGCTGGGAGTTTGTGACAAAAGCCTGCACAGATTTGCCGGCGTAAATTTGCACAGCAAAGAAAGTTTCCTCAAGTACTTAGCCCGCTCCAGCTCCGGCTCCGGTGTCGCCCTCCAGCTGCGGATACTTTATAATTTTATGCGAAATTTTGCCGGCATGTGTTCAGGATTCTCTGGCATTTTTTTCCTCGTATTTTTTTGTGGCCTAAAAAGGAACGATCCGTAAATTGGCAAGCATGCAGAGTCACACAGGAAGTGAGCCGAGATTGGTGTTTTCTAACTTGAAAATTGTATAATACGCTTGATCACAAATCCAATTTAAAAACCTCAAGTTGGATTTTCGAGTTTGAGTACTTTGGAAATTTATGCAATTTCTTGGAACACATGTTTGGGATTTATTTATTGTTGTTTGCTTTATTGTGGCTTATATTAAGCTATGGCAGGGTTGAAAATAAAAGAGAAATAGGTAGATATAAATTCTTAATCACTGGAAAATATTGATTTAATGCTTATTTATTTTAAGAGAATATGAAGCTTAGACAGCACTTAATATTAATTCTCATCAGTTTTGATTCACCTTAAATTCCAAATGATTTGTTTTTCCAATCAACTCTTATTCCCTCAATCGAATCCCCAAAACTTAGCTTGATTTTCTCTCGATTTTTCCCACCATCGTTATGAGATCACTGTCCAAGTATCTTCCGCAACAAGTCACAGTTTTATCCAAGTCAAGCAGGATACCCTTTGGCAAGAAGCCTCCTTCACGGGCTATATTAAATAATTATATTTTTAATTAAAATAGATTAAAGCCGTGTTGTGTGCTCGAGAGCCTTGTGAGGTGATTAAATAAAAAAAAGGCAGACTGAGAGTTAAGGAGCGGGTTTTCTGGGCTCTGGGCTCCGGCTCCGGGTTCTGGGGCGGAAAGTGGCGAAAAGGAAAACTGCCACAGGATGTGGTAGAAAGGATGGAGCCAGCAGTCGGCAGGGGCGGCAGGTGGGTAAGCCTTAACCATCGCAAGGCGGATGAAAAACACAAATCACTTCAAGTTGTTGATGTTGCTGTTGAGATTATGACGATGATGAAAAGCGCGCGCGCCCTGGTTTTCCTCACCCCCTTTCCCTACCCACTTTCCCACCCACTTTTCCTATACAAACACACGGCACCTACAAATGGGGATACACCGAATGAAATAAAAGCCAAAAACAACAACAGCAAAGGCGCTCGGCAGAAGGACTTGAGGCGTTCACTGGGATTAAAAAGTGAAAAACTTTGGCGGCTGGGCGTTGATGAGCGGCAAGGATTCGCGGCAAGGATTCGGATTTTCGCACAAACTGAAGAAACAACAAGGAGAGACCTCTTGCGGTAACCATTCAGGATTCTTTAGTATAGAATATGGGATGTATAACAATTATACAAGTATCATTAAAGAGCAAAGTTGCCTGAGGCTAGAATTTATGGAAAAAAGACCAACTTGTTGTCGCAGATTTCCATTAAGGGGGATTATGGAAAAGAAAAGGGAAAACTCGGTAATTTTATACAGGTTGTTCTGAAAGGTCGTCATCTGGATTATTCTCTATTATTTCTGAGGGGGACAAATCATTAAACAGAAGCCGGCGTCAGGAGGCGAGACTGTAATGCGATCTCCAAATAGACAAGCCAGAAAATCCGACTACTGCATATATCCAAATAAATCCGTTCACACAAAAGGATACTTCTCAAGTGGACAGCACACACACACACACACACAGACACTGATTCATGTAAACAACACTTCCGCCTGTCCTTGTAGGTCAAGCCACCAAGACGACGCAAACAAAAAGCGATTCCTGCAACCTGATCGCTTCCCCCGGAATGTTGACTAATTAATGTCACAAACTGCAATGCGATATTTTGGTAGACCCGAGATTCGGTGTCCCTGGGTCATGGCATTGGGATTATGTGTTGATATTTGAATTTAAACTAATGCCTGGCTCATAAATAAGAACCCAAATTGGCCAGGCCGCCCGGCCTCATCCTTGAGGCATTTGTCTTGTTTGTGTTTCGAGCCGCCGGCAGGCTACAATTAGCCGAGCCGAGACAAAGTCCGAGGGCCACCTCCTGGGCACGGTCTACCCTGCCAGCACCCATGTGGCATAATCTTGTCTTGGATTTTATTTTTAACCGCACATTCCTCAACACGCCCTCAGGGTCTCTTTAAGACGCAGTCCTCCTGTGTGTCCCCACATATCGCTATGCCTCTGTGACTCTGTGTTTTGCCTCTGACAATGATGTTTTCATGACCTTTGCGGGGGTTTTCATTTCGCTCTGCCAGTCGCCGCCGCTCGCTTTTCTTTTTCTTTTTCAGTTCCTTTGTGAAATCATTTATTGATGCCGCTTTGGATTGGCTCTGTGGAGAGACGCAGCAGCAGGAGGAGGCGGAGGAAGCGAGTCCCTTTGGGGCATGTGGCATGTACAAGAATACACATACTCGTACACACATGATCTTTGTTTTATTCTCCAGCCATTCGATTGGGCTCGACACTCGGGGAAAAAAATTGAGTTAAATCAAGCGAGGAATGCTGATTTTTATTGAACTTAACTTTGATTTAAAATATAAAATATTAAACGATTTTATTTAAAGGAAATGAAGGCAGCACAAGGCTTTAGCTAATGTTATTATCTAGTTAATTTTATATATATAGAAAAACTTCTTATACAAAAGAATATGCAAAAAATTAAAGGAAAGGTAAAGTTTGACTTAATAAGTCTTTCCTCTAAACCCTTTCCCTTGCTCTATGAAGGTTTATAATTTGATTCAATATTTCTTTTCTCGCTTTTCTTTGAGTGCCTTCTCCTACAAAATTTTCAATTTTTGTTTTTCGGAGCTCGGCTCGTTCATGTATGAGCACACACAATTATTTTAATACATTGTTCTCCCCTTGGTCGGTCCGCCGTCAGTCGAGCACAAGCGACGCTTATTACGAATAGATACAAATATATCTTGAAGATATGATGATGCTCCCCGAAAAGAGAAAATTGAGTTGCTGGCCTAACGCTCCTCCGGAATTGGATGTGTGAGCGCGTCGTATGGAGATGTGATGGCAGGGCGCAGCGTTAATAAAATAAAAATTGTTTGATGTTGTGTTAAGTAGCTATAAAATTTGAAAAATGAGCCCATTTAGTAGGTAGTTAGAGGGACTTCCATTTGCATGAGCAACAGCCTGCTCTGCTGACTCGAGGAGCTACTGTTGCTGAATCCAAGGATGATGATGTGCCAAGCTGGTCGCCGTATCAGGCCCCACTGACAGCCCCGTAATATATGTGCCCCGAGCTAATGAGCTTTCTGCGAGAGCTCCGTCCTGCAGCTAAGCCCCAGTGAGCTAATTACGACATCGAGTGAACGTGAACGTGAACGTGAATATAGCCCCTGCACATGATAGATGGCAAGCGCCAAAGCTCCTTGTGTCCCTAAATCTCTTTTATATAAAGTCCTGGACAGAATATTTCACGCTCTCAGCACAATATGTGCGGAGGAGGGATGTGTTTCTGTTAAACATTCAAGCAGAGAGAGAAAATATATATCAAGGAAATTGGCTATTAAATTTGGAAAATGTTTGGTAAATTAGTAAGTCGCTTACGGGTTAAGGAATTTATTTTGGGTTTATATTTTAATAATAATTTATCCTGGAAAATATTAAGAAAGAAGAGTCTAAGGTTTCTTCAGAAATTTAACTTAGCTAAGGAAGAAATAGTTATTAAACTGCTTTAAGCTTAATTATTTAGTTCCAATATTAATATAAGCTTATTTTAAAGTACCAATGTTAATGTAAGGCCTAAACCTTCAACAGCTGTGTCCCTTTTGACCCATCTGTAAATATTCATATCCATCAGGCATTCCGAAATCACTCCCTACAGTTTGCATACTAAGATCTGTCATAATCTGTGTGTGGAGTGCGGTGTGGGTCGCCCACCAATGACAATGCAACCGCATTTGGCCAAGAGCAGGCAGCTGGCCAAGACCAAGACCAAGACAGGGACAATCTTTCAATCAAACCGCGCAAACACCAAAGCCGCCTCCGCCGCCGACGACGTCGACGCCAGAAACCACAGTGCAAACAAAAAGCGCAGCGATGCGGGGACGCACGACCCCCGCTGGAACCCTTGCCCTTGACACTACACCCACTCCAGCCCAGCCTGGCAAATAAACCCCCCCGCGCCCACCTGGACACACACACGCAGAGCACACACACGTGTTGGAGCACCTTGAGCAAATGCGGCTCAGTGGGGAGGCGATTGTGCGGCAGCATAAGTGGCACGTTCTCGGCTGCATATTTGTTCAAGTTTATGGCGACAAGCGATGCCATTTGCCATTCGGCATTCGCCAGCTGATGACTTGTTCGATACAAGAGTCGTGAAAAGCCGGGAAATTCGAGGGCGGAGGGTGGAGAACTGAGGAAAAAAGGGAAAAGGATTTCCACGCCTCGCCAGGTGAGCAACACTAAAGTGTTAAGTGTAGATATTTTTTATTTAAGCGTAAAACTCGTGTAGCAAAGTCAGCAAAAAACGAGAAAGAAAGCTAACTTCGGTAAACCGAAGTTGGTATACCCTTGCAGTCTGTAATTGGATCATTGAAAATCGAACCATTTTAGTAATGTTGAAAAAACATCGAATTTTGTAAATTTTACATTTTACATGTAGAATTTTACATTTTCATATAAATGGACCGATCGATTCTATGGCAGCTATATGATATAGTGGACCGATCTTAATAAAATTAAAACCGTAATTCTAGAACCTTAAAAAACTGCTATGTCTTAAAATTTATAGAAATTCGTTGAAAAACGGAGAAGTTAAATTTTTTTTTACATTAATTTCGCCATCATTCCTATGGCAGCTATAGGATATAGTAGTCTGATTTCGGTCGTTCCGACATATATACTGCGTGCTAAAGAAATAAGACTATGCTGAAAATTTCAGCTCGATAGCTCAAAAACTGAGAGACTAGTTCGCGTAGAAACCGACAGACGGACAGACGGACAGACGGACAGACGGACAGACGGACAGACAGACGGACATGGCTAGATCGACTCGGCTGGTGATGCTGATCAAGAATATATATACTTTATGGGGTCGGAGATGCCTCCTTCACTGCGTTGCAAACATCTGGTCAAAATTATAATACCCTCTGCAAGGGTATAAAAAGGAGAGCATCAAAAAAAGGAGGGAAAACAGGAAAGAAAGGTTGTGGGTTTTTGGCTACTGAAGAGGTGAATATACCCTTTAGGGGAAAGATAATGAAAACATTTTAAGGATTTATAGGTATATTTTTAAAAGAAAATTATTAAAAAGCCCTTCTATGAAGTGGGTTCTTTTTAGAAATAATTAAAGACGGTAAAATAATTTAATTATAAAGAAATATAAATATAAATATAAATCACTGTGGACGGCAGTCCACGTAGTGACGATGAGCACCGAGACTGTGG
>VNJO01001270.1:0-26990 GCA_008042535.1 Drosophila tani | reverse complement strand
TGCGGTTGCACACGCGTCCAATGGTGGCTCCGAAATAGGGATTCCGCTCGCTCTGATAGCCCGCCAGGTCATCAAAGCCCAGAGTCACGTCATCCAGTTGGCCTTTGGAGTCTGGTGTCTTGATGCTCGTTATGATGGCTCCGCGGCTGATTACCTGGACTGACATTCCGCTCCCATTGGTCAGGGTGAAGCGCTTGATGGCCTCCTTTTTCTTGGTGAACGGATTCACTGCTCCGGTGGCGAAAACATCCTCCGTGACGGTGACCATGTTGTGGTGGCAATGGGCGCAGCTGTGGAATGAATTGAGATTGCCAAGTGCACTTCGTTTTTATTTGACCCTCTCCACCACGTAGAGGTTAATCAGCACTCGGTGTGCAAGTGTTTGTTTTAATTATCGCAAAAAAGCCGCAAAACAAAAACACAAACATATGTATGTTAATTTCGTTATCACAAGGCGGAGAGTAATTCGATAAGAGGGATGAGAAACAACTCAGGACTGGGTGGGCACATTCTCTCAGCAATAAATTGCTTCAGTTTAGCTCTTGATAAGTTTTATTATTGTTTGTTTATACTTTTTGTAATCACCAGCGTGACCGCACAGATAACTATTCAAAATTTGAAATTCTGAAGAATAAAGAAAGGCTTTTCAACTCCACGGTAGCTGGTCACACTTACAGGACTCAAGAAGGGCTCAAAAAGGATTCAATTATATAATTATATAAGCTTTCGCCACCTTCTGAGGACGATATTGTTGACAGTGATTTCCCTTTCTAGCATGGGAGAGAGCTAAGAACGTATCGCCACGTCAAAGCTGATGAGACTACCTTATATCATTGAATCAATGGCTTAAAAACGCTCAAAACATTTGGCGTTGCCACATTTCCATTTATGAAATACCGCGCTCTCCATTCGAAATGCTTCACCGCTCTGGCCACCCCTTCCTAAAAATACCAAAACTGCAAGACTGCCAACTTATTGCACTTTTGAACTGGGTTGGCAGCGCAACAGGTTGGTTGTTTATTGAATTCGGTTTAGTTGACTTTATGTTTGTTTAGCAAATAGAAAGTTAACCGGCTCAAATCCCTCCCCATCTGACAGAGAGCGCGCAGTGGAAAACACAGGCAGGCCGCCTCCAAGATAATCCCCCATCCAGACACCAGCAGCAGCCGACGGGATAATCCCCAAAATGCAATTGACGTGGCAGAGAGAGCAGATAAATTTAATACTTCCACTTGCCCTGATTTGTTGTTGTCTGCTAATAGACGCGGTCACGGCGCAAGAGGCACAGCAGCCATGGTACGAAAATCTGCCCGCGGTGGCCATGGACTACAAGGTGGGTGCCGGGGAACAAGGACGGAGAATCATCTCAATCTCTGTATCTGAGATTCTAATCAACAATATTCTTAACCCTTTGCAGGTCCACATCGATGCAGGCAAGGAGGACTGCTATCACCAGTATGTGCAGGCGGGAGCCACCTTCTACGTGTCGTTTAGTGTGAGTTGAGGGCTTGAGGGGTTTCCCAGACTTGGTCAAGCCTCGTGGATAACCCTACAGTTTAATATTTGCTTACTTCCGGGTTTACGTTATCAAAGAATTTTGCATACAAAGTTAATTTCAGTGTTTATACCAACATGTTTCACAATTTATAAGTGCCATATGTTCTCTATAACGAATCTCTAGTTTTCCTTGAATGTTTCGCAGTTTTTAATGACTAAACCCTTTCTCTTTCCAGGTGGTCCGCGGTGGCGATGGCATGGCTGGCTTTGCGGTCCGCAATCCTTCCAACGAGGTGGTGAAGCCCTATCAGTGGCAGGCAACGGCGGATTACACCGACCAGGTCTCGCCGGGCGGCTACTACTCCGTGTGCATCGACAACCAGTTCTCCCGCTTCGCCGGCAAGCTGGTCAACATCTATATCACCGTGGTGAAGTACGATGCCTGGGACAAGTACGCCAAGGAGATCGAACAGCTGCAACTGAACATGCAAAACTTCACGGTGAGTCAAGAAACTGGTTTTTGCGATCCGCCCAGAAATAAACCCACGTTGATCTATTTTGTTTAGGCCACCATCGGCACTGTGGAGCGTAACATCAACGATATGATGGGATATCAGGCGCACAGCAGGCATCGCGAGTCGCGCGACTATGCGCTGCTGTTGGACAACAACGCCTACATCCAAACCTTCTCGATTAGCCAAATTGTGGTCATATTGATCACGTGCTCAATACAGGTAAGGGAATTCTATCGCCTCAGCTTTATTTCATATTAAATTATTGCTTCCCTTGCAGGTCTTCTTTGTGCGCAAACTATTTGAAGTCAAGGCGAACTCTAAGAGCCGCATTTAGGCTACGCACCTCGCACTTTCCCTCTTATATCTCCATCCACATTTCCAAGACATTCAACTGACTTTCGTTCGTGTTTTTGTAATTAGTTTTATCACTGGCTAAACAGATCAAGTGCAACTTAGCAGACTTTCTACGTATTTCCGACAGTTGATGTCATACGATTTAGAGACAGCAAAACTTAATGTGATAAGTGTACGATTGTGTGTTTTTGTTCAATTAAAATATTGAATCATTTTGTATATTTTTGGGAGTTTTTTTTAGTTTGGGAAGTCTTTACCAGGATACAATTATATAAAGGTAGTCTCATCAGTCGTTCGTCAAACGTTGTTGGAAAGGTTGTGCTCGATCGAGAGAGCTGTCAATTTATCGTCCTTGTCAAAGCTGATGAGACTACCTTTGTATAATTGTATCATGATATTTACTATTACATACCCGAGCTTAGTCTGACTTTGGGGTTTGGTTATCAGCTAAAAGCTCCTTATGGACATAAAAAGCTGTTTCAGGAGCTTTTGCCAAGCCGTTACGTTTTTTAATCCTTGAAAAATGTGAAAAGGTTTTAAAATAGTTGTAAATATTTCATGTTTCTATTTTTTAAGGTTAAATATTTAAAGATAAGAAAACAGCGCTTAATTATATTAGATATCATTAAGTGGCTTCATAAAACACCTCCAATCTCTAAAGCTCATTAGCTTAATCTTAGATTTGTGGCCATTCCACCTGTGAAGCTGGTAAATTAATCACCATAGCCAGCCAAGTCAATCCTGCTTATCGCAAATTATCCTGTGCCAGTCAGGGGACCTTAAATCATGTCACCGTACAGCCGCTTATCTAAAAGTCATTTAACACATGTGCCATGGGCATGGGCAGGGGCATGGACGAGATTATGTATGTGTATATATGCTGCTCCTTCAGCAGCAGCAACTGGCATGTTAATTATATCCTTTTTGGCAGGCAATGGCAGGCGCATCTTGGGGTCGCCTTTTGTGGCTACTTTTGCACGAAATTAAAACGTTATTATGTGCCAGCTTATCTGCGGGCCTTAAAGCGCCCGCAAAACTAAGGTCCTAATGGCCTCACACACACACACACCGAGGCACATGCTCTTTAACTGTTTTAAACGCCATTGTTAAAATATTGCTCATACGCACTTCCGCCCAAAATGGGGTCTTCTCTCCACAGCAGCACTAATGATGCCCAAGCAGCCCGTGGAGCGGCAGGAGCATCCACAGGGGAATGTTTTAAGCTCCGCCCACCAAGAGCAGGAACAGGAGCTGGAGAAGGAGCAGGAGCAGAAGCAGTAGCTGAAGCAGCAGCAGCACCAGCAGCAGCCGATGACAGTGGCAGATAAAAGGCCAGCGCCAAGTGGATGGAGGTGGTGCGAACACAGGCGGAGAGCGCGCCTGCGCATCAACCACCGCACAGCGCACGGATGGGACGTTGGGGTGACATCCTTGCTATCCAAACAGCCCCACCTCCTGCCCGCCAAGCCAATATGTACTTGTGGGAGGAGTGTGTCGCCATCTTTGAGCGTGTGCTGGTGACTGGACGGGATGATCTGGCCGCCACATTAACTTGGAGTGCGCGCTACCAAGTGCAACACGTCGCGGACGACATAATAGCGGTACTTTGCGGTCTAGATTCGTCGGTCACACGTCGTCAATATCCCGGGAGACCTTTCTTGGGTCAGGCACAAAAACAAACAGCAGCAGGACACGGGCCAAAAGGAGGAAGTTCGCCACGAACAAACACACACAAGGTGGATACTTGGACACATACGCCCAGCTTGTTGCTGGCTATGTGGGCGTGGCAAACTAAAAAAAATAAGGAAACACGAAAAGCCCACACTCAAGCACACACAACACACATGTGTAGTCGTCCTGCCAGTGTGTCGCGGAAATTTTTGTGCGGAAATTATAGAAATTTCGCTTTTTGATTTCATTTTCGTTCCGCTTTCGTTGGTGCCTCCCATCCCCACCCTAAATGCACCTGTGCGAAATGCCCAAGGAACCGGTGCCAGTGCCAGAGCCCCAGTCCGTTGCCTTCGCTGCCGTCGGTGTCCAGTTGGCGTCGTCCTTGCACTGACAAATTTCCTTGCATATCCGCTTCAGAACTAAGGAACTACAGAACTGCAGGCCTCCACACCTGAGGGACTCGCCAACGGAGTCCTTATTTGCGTGGCGCGTCGCTGTCGCGTTCACTTGTCGCATATCCGTCGCCATTTTGACAATAATTTCATTTCCGGCCTGCAATTTGTACGCACTCGAGTTGAGTGATTAACGGTTCAAAAAAACGATAGTGAAGTGTTTACGATCGCAAGTGCTACCAATCGGAAGTCTACGAAGATTAAGGAAACGAACAATAAAGGAGGGAAGGAGTAATATTTTTGGATTAACTTAATCACAAAAACAGGCACAATCCTGAGGTAAGTTTTGCTTTTAATACGAGGTTAATAATGAGCGACGGAAGGGATTAATAATGTAAACATTGAAAAACTACAAACTTTATACTTCTTACCTGATATGGAGTCATACAAAGTATTTAGTGGGCTTAAATCAGCAAAAAATACTTTATTGACAGGAGGTAAAATTAGTGGGTGTGTAAAATGTGGTAAATCTCTTCTCGTGCCTAGTTGCTAAAGTATACATCTCTGTCCTGCCTGCTGCGATTATAAATTAGTTTGAAATTCTGTGGCCTGGTACTCCACGTCTTCCAGCTTCACCTTCATGGTCCATATGTCGCCGTTCTCTGAATACTGGACTGTGACGCTCTTGCGCGCCTGGTCAATCGCAGTCACCATTCCACGCTTCACCCGGCCATCGGCGCACTTGATTTTCACCAGTTGTTTCACCTTTATCATGTCCATCCAGGGTCTGGACTGGATTCGTCTCAAGGGTCGCTGCTGCCGCGTTTCTTGCGATTTGTCGTTGTGTGGACAGCAAGAGCGTGTTCACGTGTTCCTTGTTTCTGTTCCTCGTACTGCTTTCTGGTGCTTGCTAGTCCCGTTAGACGTAGACAGAGCACAAATTGCTTTAGGTAGATTGCTTTTTCTACAATTGAAAAAGAGGATACAAACATTAGACAAAATTTTTTTTTTGTGGCCAAATTTTTTTTTTGCTTACAGTATCGTTAACTGAATAATCGAAAATTTTCTACAATTGAGAAAAAGATAAAAATTGTAGACCAAATTTTTTTCGGGGCAAAATTTTTTTTCGGGTTTGCAATGTTGTTCCTCACAGTATTGTTAATTGAACACTGACTCAAACTTGATACGGAAGCTTGTAGGGGCACTGACAACTGAAGGCAAGGAGCACTTGATGGCAGCCAAATGCTGCTTAACGATTTTGTACAGAGATCGTAAAAGTTATAATTTTAAAAATAAAATTTTTAAAATAATAGTTATTTTTAATTAAAAAAATAAAGAATTGTCCACTCTTCTTCGCATTGCTTTCTGCTGCTTGCTAGTCCCGTTCAGTGTTGCCAACTTTTGCTGAGAAAAAAACTGTTTTCGGCGGGACAAAGGTAGAAAAGCTGTACATTAAAAAAAAAAAAAAAAAATTAAAACCGCAAATATTTTCATAAAAATGTTGCCATTTCAAAAAAAAAAATTCTTACTACAACATTTAGTTCATTAATTTAAAAAGCATGCTTCAAAATTTTGTCTAGTTTTAATGTTTTCAAAATACTCACAAAAGTATATCGGGACTAAAAAATAATATATTCTTATTTATGATACTGATTAGGGCTTACAACAATGGATTCAAGCTGCATCAAATTCTCTTCACGAATACCTTTAATAATTCCCTAGATAATATTTTATATATCAATAATTATATTCGGATTAATTTACTGATCATAAAATTACATTTATTATAAATTCAGCATCATTATTTTAATCATTAAAACTGATTTTTAAAATAGAAAGAGATTTTTGTTTTCTCACAGAATTCGAAAAAAAAATCTTTATGATAAAGTACACAAAAATCTTGTCAAAGACAAGAAGAAAGCTTTGGATTGTTATTTTTGTTGAACTGAATCGAATTTAATTTTTACTAGAATCGAATTTTTATTAGAGTTAAAAAATTACTTACATATGTATCTTGCGTTATTCCCCGTAATACGATTCGTAATTTCTGGTTTATGTTGATAATAACCAGCATTCAACCCCTCCAAACAAGCTCACTCATTGGAGGCATTAATCCCACCCCCAAAGCCAACCCACAGCTTATGTTTTCTGCTAATCGAATTAGCAGACGTGGAACGGAAATATGCACAAGCCAGCAAACAGTGCAGCATCGGCAGGCAGTAGCTCGGCAATTAAACAGCTCACCAGTTCCATCGGCCGGCGTGGAGCGAAAGCATTCAAAAATCGAAATATTCCGCCGAATAAGGGGCATTAAAAATCTTACAAACCATTAAAGAGCAGCCAAACGTGTGGCCTCTTAATTAAAAGATCTAGGGGGGATTACGCCATTAACAGCTGTCGAAGACCAGAATGAAATCTGCACGCGTTTCGGGTACTCGGGCCCATCTGCAGACCGACTTCCTGGCATCCCGCTCGTATTTCCGGTGTGCGCGCGTTCAACGCTCGGCGATTGTGATAAGTTCGCAACAAAAACGGGAGAGAACGAAAATGTCTGTCTGCTAATGTCTGTTTGTTGGGGAAATTTGCTTACATGCAAACGAGAGTCCTTCGGTCCCGGCTTCGGTCCCTGGTACAATATAATAAATAATAAATGAGGCGTGTGCAGGCCGTTTATAATGTCTGACAACGCACAGAGTTGATGATGCTTCGTAGATGCCACCGATCTGATAAAATATTAAAGCCATCTCTGTTTCGATTTTTCGGTTTCAAGCAGGGGGGCGAACCTTAAAGCCCGGAGACAGGAGAAGTCGCACGTTGTGTGTGTGGCATAAATTTCGTTGGCATAAATCAAAATCCGGCAACTTCCGACGAGGGCAGAGTGCAAAAATTTGCATGCCCTGCCCTGTGTTTGCTGCCAACTACCAGAGGCTAACTGCAGACTGGCCGAAAAGGGAAAAGCCGGCAGAACGAACAATGGTCCGTTGGACATTTGGAGAGCTACGCTCAAATGGCCGCCACCCACGCACAGCTCGTCGCTCGTCGCTCATACGCAACGTTGGCCCAGTCCAAGAGCCGGGACTGTACCCACAATAAATAACAAGCCAGATAATTATGCACGTCGTGCTTATATCTAAGGGAGCACCACAGCTCCACGGCTCCAAGCAGCCACTATTAATTATGCCAGGCAAGGGGGCTGGGAAACTCGCCTAACGTGTTGGAGCCGAGGCAATTAGAGCGTTTCTTTGGCCCCAAGAGAGGCTAAAATTCGAAAATTGCAGTCTTTAATTGCGGGGTCCAAGGCGTTATGATTTATGAGTATCTAGTTCTGTAATTTGCCATGAGGTAAGTGATGGAATGTGGCTTGAAATTCTTTAAAGTAATTAAAAATAAAGGGTATGCTGGAATTTTAAAGTAAGGGGGCTTAAAAGTCGATGAAAGTATTCCTTAACTTGGGAAATGTTTATTAAATATTAGGTATTACAAGGAATATTTAATTTTTTGTGTATATGTATTTTAAAATATAATTAAACTTCATATTAAAGTTAAGGAATTCCATTTTTTTAAATATTTTAACAGTTAACTTAAAAACTCGCTTTTATGAGTATAAAAACAATTAAAATAATTAAATAAAAATATAAATGGGAAAGATACAAGATATATTTCATAATATAGCTTAAAATAAATTTTTAGCTAAGCCCGAATCTAAATTATTTCCTTAATTTTTATTTATCTTTTTCTTAACTTTACTAATTCCATAATAATATTATTTATCTTCTCTATTCTTCAGAGTCAAGTGGAATCCCTTGTTTAGCCAACAGCCAGCCATCGAGGCTCCCCAGGCGTGCGCCATGTACGAGAACTCCTGTTCGTATCAGACGGCGCTGGACCTGAAGCGAGTCTCGCCGCCCACTCTCGCCCAGGTGAAGACTGAGGACTGCCTGACCCTCGGCCAATGCTCGCCGGACTGGACCTCGTACCGCTTCCATCAGTCCACCTTCGAGCAGCTGAAGCAGAGCGTGGAGAAGGCCAAGGCGGCTCTGCAGGATCGCAGCAGTTTCTTCGGGGCCAGCAGCGCCTTCAGGTGAGTGAAGTCATCCTAGAAAAGTGGCCTAATTCTTAAGTTAAAATATCTCTTCCAACCCCAGTGACATCTACTCCAGCCAGCGCTTGACGGACACCCTCGACACCCTGCCCGTTCAGACCGGGAATGGGGCTGGGAATTGTCTCGGTCTCCCGCACAATCCCAATGTAGGAGTGGGTGTCGGTGTGCTAAACTACAATGCGGTCAGCAGCAGCACGGCCGGAGTCCTGGGCAGCAGCAGCGGGAGCGGCGTTGGTCTCGGCAGCGGGAGCGGAGTCCAGCGTCACAGGCTGGATACCCTGCATCCTGCAACTGCCGGCTGCTCTCCCGCCGGCACCCAGCATGGGGTGATCACGTCCAGCGCCGGGCAAGTGGCTTCCGGCAGCCTGGATGCGGTAAGTGCAGCTCCTTCGCTGACATCGCTAGCAGCGTCCAGTACATCGCATGTGGAGCACAAAGTTCGGGCAGGTAAGCAACGATTAATATAATATTTCATTAATAATAAATAATTTAAAATTATATAACTTAAGAAGAATGGGTAATCATTATTTAAAATATATAAAATGTACGTGCAACTTAACATATATAAAATCTGCTTTAAAAGTAGCAGTTTTTGACTGAAACAGGTTAAAATATAAAAAATTATAAAATACCCATTATAATATCGATGAAATAAATAATTTACAGAAACCAAATACTACAATTTCTTGAAATGTTATTGGTTTTGATATTAAATTTCAATTAAATCAAAATTAATCATCCAAAAATGTGAATTAAAATAAGTAAAAATGCTGCAGACGTAAAAAATAACTTTCTTAACAACCTAAAACTAATTTCATTAAATCCATTATTATTGTATAAATAATCTTAATTTAAATATCCTGCCTCTTGTATGTATTTTGATATAAAATATAAGCAAAAACATATTCTTTAGTGCACCAACCAACCCACTGACCTTCTCGCAATTGTCTAGCACAAAAATGTCAACGAAATGGCGGAAAAACAAATCCTGCGCTTCCGGCCAAGGCAAAACGAACCCAGAGCCGGACAAAATGAAAAAAAATACCCCGACAGCCGAAAATGTTGTGCCACAAAAGTGGCAAATTTCGCGTATTTATTTAAACACATCCAAGCAGCATATGTTGGCCAATGGCCATACCCGACCCGCCGCCCACAAACCGCCAAATATGTCCGAACCCGTAACATTTAATGGCCAAAACAACGGCCAAAAACCGCGACCAGCCATGTACATAATTCTGCTCGTTGTACTAACAACAAATAAAAACAAAAAAAAAGGCCAAAGATTGTGCAAAAAATTTAAATTGAATTATCCATATAAACGTTGAGGTCCCGCCGGGGTCCGCTTCTATTCCTCTGGACATTTTTGGTTACTTTTTTTGTGGTTCCCCACCCGTTATTCTTTTTGTTTCGGTTACATATTTATCAATTTAAGCCGGGGCCAGCGGATGTGGCTTATAATGTGGCCCGAAGCCCGGTTGCTGCTGCTGCTGCTGTTGACTGTTTGCGGTCCCTGCCAGCTTTTGATAGAAACATCAAAAACCGAACAATTTCATCGCGTGCCTGGCGAGAGTTTGTTATGCCGCCTCCGTTCCAGTCAAGTTGTCCATGTCCATTTATTTCTATAAGAAAACTTCAGTCTTTCCTTCTTTTTCCCTTTTTTTTTTGGCAAATTTATGTCCTGTTTCTGCTTTGGTTTCAATTAGACAAGGCTGACTTGTCTGTTAGTTGGCCGAAGGACGAGCAATTCTAGCCAAAACTTGGCTCAAAATTGAATAATAAAACTCGTCCTTAAGCCTGCCGTATCTCGTTTCACTTTAATCGCAGATTTAGCAACATTATCCCTGCCATAAAGTCCTTTCCAGAAGACAATTTCTGAAGTTCTTCCCTCACAAAATTGCTAGACACAAAATGGCCGCCTCCTCTCTCTGCTCATCTTTTCTCATCTCATCTCGGCGCGCTCAAGCAAATATGAAATGAATCCTTTTTATCCTGCCCCGTCTCTTTCGTCTCTTTCTTCCTTATTCTGGCTATCTCTTTCTGTGGCTGCTGTCAAGCTTTAGCTGAGTTCTTGCCGCTTTTGTCGCTTCTGCCCTGCCATGAAAAGATTTTGTCATGCGTAACTCATTATTTTTTGCTCAAAAGACGTTTGGCTCACAGAGGCGCATAAAAAATAATTACACTTTGCAGCCAAGTCAAGGCGAAGTTGTACGTAGTACGTAATATGTATATTTTTTTTATAAAACTATATAGGATATGGGAATTTCTGCAACTGATTTGGTTTATAATTGGATTTTTCTGACTTATTTTGACTTTTTCTTGAGAGAATTTGGTGAATTTTCATTGAGATTTTATACATTTTTAATTAAGACATATCGGACTTATTTGTAGGAAGTTTTAGCAAAAGGGATCTAACTAAGGAAATATGGTATTCATTTATATTTTATATAAATTATATGTAACAGCTTTTCAAGCGCCAAGCTTTGTGTTTTTAATTTAAATAAAATACCATAAATGTTGAGCTTACCAAGCTCTTATTACGGTTTAAAGAATATAATATTTAAAGTAGTTCTCCTTTAAAAAAAATATATATAAATGTTACACAAATATGTATACAAGAACTAAAAATATATATACTTTTAAGTATGTAACCTTAAATCTAAAGATTTTGTTTTGGGTAAAAAAACTAAGAAAAATACTTCAGAAATATATGAAATATATTCCTTTGATAACATTTCTCCCTGAGACCGATGTATAAATTATGACACACTCGCTGCTCAGACAGCTCGCTTGATGGGAACCGAATCCCAAACATCTTCATGGCTACCATTATCCTGGACTGGCATAGCATCCGGCTTGACATTTCAATTGAAAGCGTAGCAAATTCCTCAATTCCTCATGGATTTTTCCTCCCAGCTCACACCGACTGGCTTATTGTTGTTTACATCAAACAAAGATTTACGGCAATTAAACATCTCTGGCATAGCTGGTGACAACCCTCGCGATTATGTCCTTTGCGGTTCACAGGATCTGTCGGGCATCAGCAAGGGGGGGAGTAGGAATCTCTGGGCGAGAGCGACGTTGCGTGACGTTTCTGGGGAAAGGAAGGGTGGGTGCGGCGGAGATATGAAAACCATAATTCCAGCAATAAATAAACCAGCAGCTAGTTGTGATGACAATTATCTATGCCGAGATTTATGAGTCCTGCTCCTTGCCACGCTCCTTCCTTGCCTTCCGTTTATTTTCACTTTTTCGCTCGCTTCCGTTCCGTGGCAAAAGGCAAAGCGTGCCGTGCTGAGTGTGCAAATTTGCGCTGCCTGGCAATTAAAGTATCCTTTTGTTTGCTCTTCCTTTTTGTCTTGCAGATAAATCCTCGCTGGACTGCGCCACCACATCCTCGCATGCCGCGGTGCCCTCCTCGTCGTCCTCGACCAGCGACCATCAGCAGCAGGGCAGGATCAGCGGCAGCAAGAGCAGCAGCAGCAGTGCAGCTGGAGCTACATCCTCTGGAGCAGGGGCAGGATCAGGAGCAGGCGGCGGCGGCGGCGGCTCGGCACTGTGTAAGTTTCAAACTCTGATTGTGTCGAGAATGTCCTTTTCCTTTGAGCTTTTGACAGCTTTCAGTCAGGACCGCAACCTGATGGCGGCACACGGCGCACTCTGCGTCATTGTTCGCATAAAAGGTGGCGCTCGTGTGCGTCACGGGGGTGGAATGTCCTTGGCAAGGTCTTCCTATGTGCAGGGGGTGGTTCGTAGAACATTTTACGACGGGAATAGTACAATTAACAAATCAAAAGTTTGGAGAGTTTATTTTTTTTTTTGGATTTTAACTATTTTGTAAATTTTAGAGAAATCAGAAAAGGATTTTTTGTACATTTTCTAGTAGGGGTTTTTATTATTATTATATTTTAATTTTTATCGAAAAGGAAATATGAATTTGAAATTTAATAACTTATTTGGTTGTCATTTTTATAAAAATTTAATTATTAAAACATTTTGTGAATAAATAATGAATTAGGTTAAAATAAAGCTTTTGTAATGGTTTATAAAACGGCAGCCGAATATTTTGTATTATTCCATAAATTAACTTCATTAAAATATTTAGATTTTTGAATCTAATTCCCTTTAGATTAGGTTTTTTTTACTTAAAAAGTTGTTGAGATGAATAGGTAAATAATTTGTAAGCAGTCATAGTTCTAGCGATATTTTAAATGCCTATTTTACCTGAGAAAAGTGATAAATATTTTGAACATCAAAATATATATATTTTCTTCTGCTAACTAAACTCCCTTTCATCATAATTTAAATATTTCCTCCCATGAAGTGTCGAAATTCCTCGCTCAAGTATCTGCAAAGATCCCTGAAATCCCTGAATTTGGATGACTCAATTGCTCACTTGACTTAATAACTTAAGCCTGACTAATGCGCGTAATCTGGGCTGCGAACTGGTCCCTCTGGGAACTGCAATTGAGTCGAGTTCAGTGGGAAAGTTTGGCAAACAATTGTCTCGTCAGGACCTTTATGCTTATGTTCATTGTCCTTGCTGCTACTGTAAACACACAGAACGCAACAGTCACAACATTTGGTCGCTCGGAGAGTGAATCTGTGACTGCCCCGTTGATAATTTGACTCTTAAGTGCTCTTCAGAGCTAATCCTATTAAAGCGTGTTAGTCACACGCTCCTTCAGGCACACTTCACCGTGGCAGGATGTGCCAGGACAACCCCCGAGCTCATCCAGACATCCTGGCCACCAGCTAAAGGGATGGCTCAAACAATGAGGCTAATCGACAGATCATAAAATGATCAAAATGTTATGTGAAGCGCATTAGGGCGCACACTCCGCCGACAGTAGAAGTATCTATGGGATTGGATGGCATGGGATGGCAGGGGAGGAGTTTCGTGTGTGGGATCCTTTTCGGCACAGACAATTGAGCGGTTAGCGGTGCATGATAATGAAAAAGGGTGCAGGAGCAGGAGCATGATGACATCGATAAACTCATCGAGCAATTAATAGAATTTATTATTGTTTTATTGAGCTGATTAGAGTCATGTTTGCTTAGATTTATGGAGTGATTGTTGGGTTTAGATTGGTTATATTGGAGGTTTTATGGATTTATGGTTGTAATGGTTAATTGGGGGCATAAATTATGTTAAGGTTTACCTGGTTGCAATTTGTTCCGATTGTTAGTTATTTTCCGAACTCATAAAAGCGTAATTCAAGCTTAATGGAAAAAATTCCCAATAAAAGTTTAGTTAAATTTGTAAAATCTTTCTTGATATATTATATATTATATATATATTATATATTTCAACAGTCTACCAAATCTCTTCTCTTCTCTTATACAACCCCTTTTCCCATAATTTTTAATCAAATTTCAAAGCCCTCGTAATCATTTTCTGTGATGTCTATCGTCATCTGTCGCTCGGCTGGGGCTGTTTGTTTGCTGGTTACGCTCACTCTAATCGTAATCGGAAAATCTGTCAGCGGGCTGGACCCCACCCACCCACACACCCACCGCACCTCATCAACGCGCCCAGTGGGAGGCGGGTGGTAGTGGTCCACCCTGCGACCTTTTGGGCGCCACCTTCGCCGCCTGCGCTGCGCCGTATGTTTTGCTCACTTGAAATTTAATTTCTGATTTCATTTGCGCACACAGTTCAGTTTATTCCATATTTTTTTATTTTTGCTGCTGCCTTTAGGGCCGTAATTGTTTCAGGCTGTGAAAATAAATTGAAAACGCTGCTGCTGTGCCAACTGGCGCCAAAAGGACGATGAGGAGTCCCTTTTGACAGCTTCGCGGACTGACGCTTGCGCTTAAATTTATTCACTTGCGAAAAAATATGCGAGAATATAGCGAAATATATAAAAAATGCGCATAATCGGTGAGAAGGAAAAGTCGGGAAGAAACTTCTGGTTCCCATGCCTTGATCCCCCTTCTATTGTTCGCTCATGTGTGCGCCTATTGATGTCCAAATATTTTTATTCATGGCCCTTTTCGCGGTTCACTTAACTGCCGATCCAAGTCATTACCCAACCCCCGGGAGCGGGACTTACAGCACGAGCCGCTCATAAATCAAGTCATTGTTTGGACCAACCCCAGAGCCCAAAAGATGACGGCAACAAGCTGGAAAATACTTGGCTAATTTAGTTCTCGTCTCTCCGATAGCACATCATCAATTTGCCTAAACGAAAAACTTGATAGTAATTTCCAATAAAAAATTTAATTACAAATAAAAATTCGCATGCCCCGCGCCAGTTGTAATAGAAAACTGTCAACGGAGTGCAACAGGTGGGCTTCCGCCTTCGAAGTCCGCCGCTTTTTGTGATTTATACCTCTGGAAATGACCCGCTTCCGACATGGAATATCAGAAAAGGAAAATATATATAGAAAATGGGAAAAACACAAGCCTGACGATGGGGAAAGGAAAATGGAAAAGTCGGGCCGGGCGCACTTGAAAGTTTTAGAGGCGACCAGTGCCTCCAGCTACCTACTGCTCCTCCTGCTACCCAGCGGAAACGCAGTGCACCCGGAGCCGGAGGTGGCTGTGTCGAAGCGTCTCCGGTTTCGGCAGCCAGTGCTCTGCAATTTAGTTGTCAATTGAATTTATGAGCTCGCTGAATTTATGGCCCTCCACCACCGACGCCACCGAGGTGCCGCGTCCTTTTATCTCAAGTGACACAACTCACGTGAGACCGTGGGATTTGGAGAGCTCGGAGAACCAGAGAACCCGAGAACCCTTGACCCGCCAAAAAGTCAATCCGCGTTATCAATTGACAGCGAGGGTCGCTGAAGTCAGACCGCGGTAATTTATAGCCGGCCCTGCACGTGAACCCGAACCTCCTCCAACCCCTTCGCATGTTAATTGTTTGTTTGCTGTTTGTTGTCATTGGCTCTTAAGTGGCGCGGGACAAGGGGTGAAGCAATCCCAGTCCCGGTCTCACGTCAGGGGTGTGCCGTGTGAATATGCTAGCTTTCAGTTTAGAAAAGAATCTGACACAAAAAAGTGAAACAAAATTATTAGGTAATATTTGGAAGGTAGAAACGACTACTTGGTACCTTGTAATCCTTGAAATTGAGCTTTAAAATATTTTACGGTTATATTTTATTGATTTTATTGATTTTAAATCTAGAAAATTGTAAGTGCTGCTTGGGATTTTCTGAAGTGAAATGGTGCTTGGAAAATGGTGCTAAAATAACATATTGTTGGTTATATAAGTATGGGTTTTTTATAAATTCTCTATAATTTTTTTTTTTTTAATATCTAATAAATACAAAAGTAGTTTTTAAAATGTATTTCCTATAAAACCTCTTGAAAGCACCAATATTAGATACCTAATAAATTTGCTTTAGCATCGCCAGACTACATATATTAACGTATATATTAATGGTATAAGGAGTCAAGTTTTCTAAAATAATATGGCACTGAACAATATAATACCTTCACTATTTTATTTTGAAAAAAATCTAATATTTTCCCGAACTCAATATACCTTATAACCCTAGAAAAAATATAAAAACGGCTACAAACGAGCTCGTGACACTCTCTTGCAATTATCTGAGAAAGTCAAACGTTGTGGTAATCGGAGTCGCACCCGTGCACCCGTGTCACCTACCCTTCCACCTTCCACCCCGTTTCCACCTCACAACTTCCACCCCCCCGTCGTCATCAATCGCGCAATTATTGCTGGCATTGTTTAGATAGACAGCCACGAGGACACTTTCAATATGTCGCTGTGAGAATTTCAGAGCTTCCTCTCCTCGCGTTTGTTGATCGTGTTCGTAATTTGTTTTTATTACAATTTTCACTTTTATTCGTGGGTCTGGTGTTCTTTTTTTCCTGGTTTTGTGGTCAGGGTTTGTTTGATTTGGCGTGTTCCCTATGTTTTTGTCTGAATTCCGGGTTGACATTGTTTTTATTCTGTGGGAACACAAGTTTCGAAGAGTCATTTAGATTTGGTGCACTCGATAAGCGAGGTGTAATAGGTGTGAACAATGCAAAGGTGGTGGGGTCAAGTCAAGCAATTAAAAATAAAAAAAAAAAAGGTATGAATTCAGAATAGGGGGATTAATGGTATATTTTGTAAAATATGTTGAATAACCTTTGGATAGGCTCTTAAGATGAGTTACAAGTGAAACTCTAATGGATCTGCACTTAATTTAATGCCATTTTAATTAGATTTTTACTTGGAATACTAATGAAACATATTTTAGCTCTTTATTTGAATAAAATATACTCTAAGTGAGTCATATTCTTAGAAAAAAGTGAAGATTTAATATATATAAAAACAAGAAGGTCATTTTACAATTAAATTTAATATTAATATGACTTTTTTAACATTTCTCCTTAAATCTTTTATGTATTTATTCTGTCAATACTAGTTCCATCTTTATATACCCCTAAACCCCTAAGAGACCTCTGATTTTCCACACTTAACCCTCTTGACGCTTTTCAAATAAAAAGTTTATAGAACTGCCAATCGGCAAGTGATTTATGCGCCGCCGCCGTTGCCGCCCATTTGATTAACAAAATATTGAACCAGCACCAGCGGAGGCCATACAGAAATGGGTGTAGTCGTGGGCATTGTATTTTTATTATTTTTATGCCGATTATAACAATACGCATTTTGGCAATAACAAAATGCAATAGTGCCGCGGGCGAAATGAGCAATCCTTCGGGTAGAAAAAGGAGGAGTTAGACCAAGACCAGGACATTAAAGACCCGCAAGGAGTCAATGGGGGAAATCGGGCTGTCATGCCTCGCAGGCCGCTGGCCACGTGCCGCGTCAAAGTCTCCATCGCGTGTTACATCATTCATACGTCATTAATGGCCACGTGTCTGGCCTGGCTGGGCTGCCAGTTTGTTATTGTAGGCTGGGCCATTTCGATGTTCGTCCTGCTGCACAAGGACAAGGCGCAAGGCTCACAAATATTAGCAGCTATCCCTGTCTGACTTTCTCTGTCTGTTCAGGCTTGAGAAAACAAATCGCGGCGCTGATTGCGTTTCTTATTAACTGCCGTGGGTGGTTGGCCAGGACAATATGCTCCCTGTCTGCGGTAGACTGGGAGAAATTAAGGGCAACCTAACCTGAAAATAGGTACAGAATGTTGTTACAGAATAAATAAAATATAAAATTGTCAAAAGGTTAGAAGACATTCTTTTTAGTATTTAATATAACTAAGAGTTATTTAATTGCTCAATTTTGCTGCCAGTGCACTGTGGTGCTATCATGTTTGTCTTGACGCTCCGCTGAATATTTTGGCAGAAAATAAATGGACAGGCGGCTGATGCATTGATTGTCCTCAGAGAGCAGGAGGAGCTGGCCAAGGATATTCTCCGATGATTCAGGCCACTAAGGCGGTGGCTTAAAGTCTACTTAAGACACTTGACTTGTGGGCGGCGCTCAGTGAGAAAGGGAACCGCAATTTGAGGGCGGGACAGGCAGCGGAAGTGTTACGGCGAACGGAAAATGGCGGAAATCGCACAACAAAAGAAATTAATTTAAAGTTTCTCGCCCCGAAAGCGTGAAAATGGAATTACATAATGAATGCAATTAAAATGTTAAGCCAAGCTAAGACACTAACACACACACACATGCCAGGGAAAGCGGTGTTCAAAAAAAGAAAGCTTTTCCTTTTTCCTTCGCTTTGGCAGAGGAGCGCAAACAGTTTGAGTTTGCGGCAAGCGAAGAAACTGGCTCTTTTCCTCTGGCGGAGAACAGCAAATTGCTATTTAGCCATTTTAGTCATTTTAGCCATTTTAGATGCCATTAACACACACACACACATCTTGAGAGCCTGGGCTGGTAAATAGGTGTGAGTGGCGGAGGGTCTCCTTTCCTTTCCCTCCAGCCACGTTTATTAAATAACTGCGTGTCAAAGGAACTCGACAAATGCACACAGACATAGACACACACTTCTAGGATCACAAACTAGCACACACATACACATAGGACTTGCCTTGACTTGCTAAACTTTTCACTATGTGGGTGTGCGTGTTTGCTGCGTGGGTGAAAAGCGAAATTTGTTTTTAACTAAAATTAAATAGAAGAGAAGGAGCATATAACACAATATTAAACCTTTTGACAAAAGGTTGAGTTGTAGTTTTTAAATCAAAGAATTTATTTTGAAGAATAAATGTATTCAGAACTAAGGCTCAACTTTTATCCTGAATAATATCAAGCATTCTACATATTTACTTCAATATAATTTATAAATGTACATTTAACATTTTAGTTTCTTGAGGTAGCTACATTAGCTAAATTAGCCAAAAAGGTTTTAAATTAAGGAGCAGTGTTTTATTAGTTAATTTTCTTATTATTTATTATTTAAAATAGTTTGTTTATTTATGTGGATATAATAATAATAATAATAATAATAGTTCTAAATTATGTCATCATAGAACCAAAGGAGAAGGTATAATTGCTATGAACAAAAATAACAAAATTTAAAAGTTGCTTTATCTGAAAATATTAATAAATAATATATAAATACAATAAATAATATATAATATAAATGATACAAATAATAATTTCTAGTCATTTTTCAGAATGTTACCTAAATATTATATTCATTTATTGGTTTCTTTAGAATTTAGCTAAAAGAATGTTATAATACAACAAAACAGTTATAAAGAGGGTTCTTAAAAAATATTTATATATGTGTTGTTGGTGTTAAATATATATATAAGAAAAACCTAAGAGTCAATTTTGGTCTTACATTTTTTAGCAGACCTGTAAGATGTGTCAATGTCAAGTACCTTTACCTAAAGTTACAATGAGTGATAGCTTTTTAAATTGTTTCCTTAGTAATTCTTTTAAGCCTTAAAAAAGTCTTAATTCCACACTTAAGGACATCTCTAACTCTATGAAATATAAAAATTAGCATTTTGAAAAAAATATCCTTAAAAGAGAAAGTTTTTCAGCCATTAACCAAATCTTTTGGCAGAGTATTTAAAGAGCTCAATAAAGCAAAACATGAAGCACAATAAAAAAGGAATCAACCTAAGCTTTTTCTCCTGTTTGTACTCGAGTTGGTGTGTGTATGTTAGGTGTGTTTTTTGTGTGTGTGAGGAACTACAATTTGTTCGTTGACGCCTATGAATTAGCCCGAAACCACCCACAAGGATACACAAGGACGGTGGCCTCGCATGGCCAGCGGCAAAGACTGAGCAAAAACAATTTCAATGGGAATTCAAAAATTAATTAAGCCAGAGCCCCCAAAAGCTATATCGCTGTGTGTGTGTATATATTAGTATGTATTTGTGTGTGTGTCTGTCATTTTGTGTAGCCTGCTTCAAGGGGCTAGATGAAATAAGGGCGAAGAGGGGGAAAGCTACAGCTCCACCGTTGCACTTGAGCAGCTGCAGCGAAGTCGACGTTGACGCCAACGCATGTGCAGGCAGGGCTCCCCTTAACCCAAACCCAAACCCACCTGACCCCCAACCGCTGGGCAGTCAAAGCCTTTCACAATCAACTATTGTTGATTTCTCCTACGGCTCCAACTTCTCGCGCTTTGTTTTTGGCGCCCCTAACGCCCACCCCGAGCTCCCACCCACCCAAACCATGTCGGTGGCGGGGGTGGCGTTGTAGGCGAACGACGAAACGGTAATATCCTTGTGTTTGGTGGAAGGAAAAAGGAAGTGGATAATACATCCGTCCTTGTTGCTTCGTGTCACCCACTAAAAAGGCGATGCCACTTCTGGAAGCTCCGCTCTGCCGCTGGAGCAGCACGGCGGCGGCAGCGCCTCCATTGAGTGGCCCGCAACAGAGACGGCACTATGGCTCAGCCGAAAGAGAGGTCCTGCGGACGCTATGGTTCCTAGTCAAGTGGAAATGGTAACCTCCTACCAAACAAGAGAGAGAGAGAGTCAAACTCGAGAGAGAGAAAAGCTCATCAGGACAGGCCCTGGAGATCATTAGAGTGTGTGGAGCCAGGCAACTCCCAGGAACAACCATTTGCAAAAAGCTCGCCGTGGGGGCAAAGGAAAGCTCTCCTAGCTAGGCCACACCTCTCCTCACCGCTGATTGGCGGACACTGGCAGCGCCGAGGGGGTGGCTGCGGATTAAAACCCTAAGTATATCCTGCAGCAGGAGTGTCGACAGCGACAGAGCCAGCAACAGCAGCAGCAGCAGCAGCAGACAGATAGATACACACACACTCAGAGTACGGAGCACGGAGTACCCACCACCACCCACCGGGAGGGTGGAACCACCAGCTACCGCCGACCAACCGCTGGCCACCCCCTCGCAGCCACGGCACTAAGGGTTGGAGGCAGGACGTTGGCAGGATATGCGCGATTTGACGACGGAATGAAATCAATTGTTACGCTGCCGTGCCACAGATCGGACGCAATCCGGTGTCAGTGCTCAAGCCCGATAGTCCACGTCCTCGTCCTCGCCAGGAGCATCCTTTCTTAGTCCAAGTGATTTACGCGATTTGGCTGGGCCTACCCACAAATACCAATACCGAAGCGACTATAATAAAAAGCAAAAAAAAAAACAAGCAGAAAAAGGACTAACGAGAATATCAAGTATACGTGCCGTGGGACATTGACACATATAAATCAGTTGGACACGCGAACGGCTGGCAGGTCGAAAAGTGCATTGGAAAGTTCGGCCGGAAGTCGAGGTGTCCGGTGAACGGTAACCAGTTCCGATCGTCACTTTTCCCGTTCCCGTTCCTGTTCCGCTTCCTGTTCCCGTTCCCGTTCCCATTGCCGGTCCTCTTCCGCTGCTTCGCGTCGCTGAACGTTTGCCCTTTTTAAAGGAAACCAAAAAAATAAAAACAAACTCAATTGCGGACACCACTTGGCGACGTCTCCGGCCTCCTGTCCGTGTCCGTCTCCGTGTTATTAGTTTCCGGACTCCGGCGACAAATTTACCGCTTGCCAAAAACAAAACCAAAAAAAGAACCAGAAGCAATACAATTTGAATTTGAAATTCAAAACTAATTGTGCTTTTTTTCGGGGCGTCGGAACTCGCAACCGACGGCGGCCACAATGCTGGACATCAAGTCCTCCGCCGATTACTTGTCACGCTCCACGGGCAGCTTCAGCAACTTCTCAATGCTCTTCGCAGGTGAGTGGGCGGTGTGTGAGCCAGCCATCGCAAGACCGTCGGCCGCGGCGGTCCTCACAGGTGCCACCTGGAATCCAAGTAATTACCATACGAAAGACTAGACCCCTAAGATACTGCCGTCGGTTAACTGTTAGAATTTTTATAACTATTTTATTTTATTTTTGGTGTTCTTGAAGTTTCATTAAGATATTGTTTCTTTCTGTTGCAGATTCCTCGTACAAATCGTCGTGGGGCTCCCACAGTTCGACACAATCGCAAGGTGAGTTTGATTAAATATTAAAAGTGGAAATTATGACTGTTTTGAAAAGGAAAACTGATAAGATTTTAAAACGTTTAATGTAAAATATTTATTGTATATAGAGCTTTTGAAATATATTCTTGAGTATCATGGAACACTTTTAAATCGTATTTCGGTATCAAAGAGTTTTTAGGGATTTTTGGGAATTAATCCCTGCATTTTCCGGATGAATTCCAAGACGGAATTGAATCAAAACATATTTCTTTATTGATTTCTTTAGTTTAAAAGTACAAGGATAGTATTACCAATATATTCCGGATATACCTAATGTTCTTGAACTCTTTTCAAAATATTTATAGCATTAACTATTTTTTTACAACCATAACCACAAAAAATGAAAGCATACAAAAATATATATTCTTTTGGAAAAATAGAAAACACCTAAACCACAAAAATATATATTGCCAATAAAGTTAAATCTTTAGCAGTCCCTTAGTCCTTAAAAATTACCGTACAGGTAACAAAATAATTGAAAGAATCAATCTATTGATTTTGATATTAATATATTTATTGTTAAAATCGATAGCGAGTAATAGAACCTTAGAAATAAATTCCAGACTTATTTTTAAATATTTAATTAATATACCTCTTGAAAATTAAATGAAATTAAATGGCTGATAATGTGTTGAATAAATGGTATTAAAAGCAGAAGTCAGCCTTGAATAAATGTCTTATAATTAAAGTAAGAAGTGTGTATAGGAAGTTAGTTTTGATCGTTCGATCAACAGCTTCAAGCTGGTATATTTTTACAAATTGACAAACTTTTTAAAATAAGTATTTACATAGTAACTACCTATCGATATTTGCTACAGCAAATGTATCTCCCCTTTCTCTCCTTGTAAATTTATCCAAAAAGAAACATGTCTAATTTGCAAAGTTTCAATGATCACAAATTGCAATGAAAAAATCCTTAGAAAGTTCGGAGACAAGCCCGAAATTACAGCAAATTACGAGGCACTCAAGGAAGCCAGCCCGAAATAAACATTAAATATGCAAAACACACACTGAACCCGCACAGAAAGTGATGGATGTTCACACGAACCACAAATCGGAGCCAGTGAGGCGTGCAAAATGTGTGTGTGTGCCAGATAGATGTATTCAAGCAAATCAACAAGCCATCGACGGAATATTGACAGGGGTTCCACATCCTTTATAGACAGATAAAAGGACTCAAAAAAGGTGTGGACTACACGTGTTCCTGGGGTTGCGGCCACCGAAGCGAGGCGAGGGGTTAAGCGCTATTAGGCTAGTTATGGCCCGAACTAATTGAAATTATAATGGGCTCTTGACACCGCCGCAGGCCATTTTAAATCCGAGATATTTTGGAATTTCCAAAAATATATTTTTCACACTCCCAGAGAGACAAAATTTCAGCTTGGCTGGTCGCATTTAGCTGCTGGCCATTGATGACATCAAAATTGTTCACAGCCAAAGTTGGTGCTGAGCTCCAGGACCTGCAGCACCACCCCACTCAGAAGCCTCACTCCGGCATCCTTCGGCGGCTGCGGCTGCAATCGGTCGCCTTTTGTGCTCTTCGCAGTTGAGTGGCCACGCAAAGCGCAAAAACCAAAAAATGTCATATGAAAAGCTGTCGTTGTTGCTGCCTTTTTTAGCACAATAAGTGACAACGAAAACAACAGCGGGCGGTGCATGAAACCACCCATTCATGGGTCGCTTTTGGCACTGGGAAAAAATCCAGGGAAGAAGGGGATTTTATGGAGTGTAGGAAAGATGATTTTGGTACATGAAAAAAAGGGAATGAAGCGATTTTATCGATTGTTCTAAATATGCTTGTAATAGTTTTTATAGGTATATGGTGTAACAAATTAGAGGAATAAAGCGTTTTTTTCGATTGTTCTAAATATGCTTGTAATAGTTTTTATAGGTATATTTTTAATTATGTGAAGAGGTTATTGTTATTTTTAATATGCAGTTAAATCGTTTGGTGATGACTGTAAAAATCAAAATCAAAATCAAAAAATTATTCTTCAATATATTTATTGTATTAATAAATTCGCACAGGTAACTATTTCAATTGTAAATTTTTTCTAGATTATTTTAAAGATCCTAGGTAGCCTAAAATCTGTTTAGTTAGTTAGTTATTAATTAGTTAGTTAGTTAGTTATTAATTTTCCAATCAAAACATTATCTTCAGGGTACTTATCACCTTTTTTTCTATGTGTACTTTACACACAGCCTGCGGCTTTAATTTTATTCGAGTTTGAAGCGTGAAGTTTGCCACACAACTTGAGCGCGCACCGAGATTGTAAATTGAATTGCCAGCGGCATTGTTTTCGCTCTTTGCAATCATATTCCATTACGGCCCAGGCCAGAGAGAGATCCTGCGTTGCTCATGTCACAGTTGTCCTGCCCACGGGCACTCGCTCCATTCAGTTCCAGATGGGATGGGTCCGTTGGCTCTGTTCTTTGATGACAACGCCGAGATAATGTTTGTGTTGCGGTTGAGTTGGTGATTGCCTTTGATTGCTCGCCCGAGAGACCGAGAGTGTTAACACTGACATGGGAGACGACAGGTCTCTGATTTACCAATTTGAATATTTTTTATATAAGCTCTTAAATGTTTTTTATTTCCTCTTGCAGGTTACAGCTCGAACGCCCTGAGCATTAAACATGATCCGCACTCACAACTACGGCAACCTGGTGAGTAAATTGTGCAAATTTGAGTTTTGATAATAGAGAAAGGCAAAGAAATACAAAGGTGGATTTATCGTGTTATTAGATCAAATACTTATTTTATTCCTTGATTTTCATCCATATTTTGATAATGAGTTGATAGATCTATCTATCAGGCATTACTTTGAGATGGCAAACGTTAGTTTCCAGAAAAAATATCTCATTGATTATTTCCTTAACAAATTATAGTTTAATATTTTTAAAAGTCACAAATATTAAAAAAACATTTCAAAGAATTTTCATCTAAAATGACTTCAAAACTTACAAAGAATTTTAATCAGTTAATAAAAAAGGTAAATGTAAATTTTATTTTCCCCTAAAACTTAATCAAACTTGAAGCTATCAAGGGCAGATGCTTCAGCACACGTGTGCCTCCTTTGTTCAGCCTAAAAACCAACATAAACATAAACAGTATCCAGGAGAGAACTCGAAAAAGAGAATTCGAATCGAATCCTGTTGGCCAACACTAATAAAGTTTTGGGCTTTGTATCGAGCGCACGCTGCAAGTGCCACTTGAGTTCGAGTTTCGGTTTCTCTCTTTTATTCGCTACCCTCGTCCTCGAGCTTTAAAATTCATTTCGAATGTGGAAAAGGGGACTTTGAAACCGAGACAGAAACAGAAATCGAGCAAATACTGTCGCCGAATCAAAACCTTAAATACGCCACTTGAGCAATGGAAATGGTAATGGAAACAAAAGTGCCGAGCCACGAATTGAAGCGTAATGGAAACAATTGAAACGGCCATAAAGGATTCTCAATTAGAGGGGAAGGATAAGGATGAAGCAGGACCAGAGCCAGACCCAGACGCACTTGGCCGGGGCTTTTGTTGCTGTCAAATTTGACGGCCGTGGTTGAATAAGACGCGTGCCAAAGTCGGGGGCAGTTTTTTCTCGCTTTTTTCGGGGCATTAAAGCTGTTGAGAGAACAACGGGGCCGGAGCCAAAGCAACTGTTGGCAAAACAATGGCCTGGACACACAGGACACAGGACGCTGGAGACGGCGGCGAGCCAAGGAGCGGCGGAGGACTCTGGATGATGCGAATTACGGACAATTTTCGCTATATGTCTGGTGTCGGTCTCGCTGCAATCAGAGTAACCTTTTCTTTAATTCGACTGCAACTGTGGTTAGTCACTGGGAAAAATGGTGATTAGGATTAGGATTTTTTCTTATTTTTTTTAGAGAATTTTTTGTGTATTATATTGAAGGAAATTTTAAAATTTAATGAAAAATCCCTTTACGGCCTAAATATATTCCACGAAACTTAGCTGAAAAAAAAAGCCGTATATTGAATAAATTATTCTATAGTTTATAATTTATAGTTTATAATTTATTCTATTATTTATATAACAATATTGGAAAACAGTTAATTTTGCCTTTATAGCGAAACTTTTTGGGCCGTAAATCGACAACCTGTCGAAGAGGGTCGTTATAGCGAGGTGTTGGTGTAAATCTGGTGATTGCAGACAGGAAATATTAATTTTTTTAGTTTTTTCTTTATTGAAATACTTTTTTAATTGGTTCAACTTTTATTTTTGAAAAATAAACCTAAATACATTATAATCTTAAAAAGTTATTTAATTTATGAGTAATTTAACTACAAAAGATGCTTTTTTCCTGCAATTACGGATATGATTTGAAAAAAAGAAAGACATCATGGGAACAGCACGCTTGATAAGAAATGAAAAAAAAACAAATTCTGTGGGCTTTGTACTTGTAAACTCTCTAGACCTTTAGTATATATTTTTTCGAGTGTACACTCGGGAATGGTAGGCTTTGGCAGTAACAAAAACAAGAACAACGCGCAGGAAACGCTCGCCGGATAATAAGTGAAATGGATATTTGGAGTGCGAGTGTGTGTGTGCGAGTGCACTCGACAAATGCGCGCAAATGAAGCATCTGCATACATATATTTATATATATAAAGAAGAAATATACTATATAGTATAGTGTGCAGTAAGCGAGCACAGACTTTTCACAGTTTTCTGGTAATGCATTTCATTTCGTCAACGGAAACTAGAACTTGCCTTTGTATTTCTTTGCCGCACTCTCACCCTTCATTAAGACATTTGCATAAAGGACCCTCCGCCAGCTCTCTATTCCATGTGTATTTATTTCTTTTTCCTTTTTTTTCCACCCCCTCATTGCAGATCCATATCAAATGTTCGGACCCACCAGCAGCAGGCTGGCCAGCTCAGGTGAGTGGAAATCACAAAAGCATAAAGATGCAGGTGCCGCGATTAGTCCGAGTCCAAGTCGAAGTCGAAGTCTGCCACGTGACTAAGCCCCCGGCGGCCTGCATTTCATTATCATATCAATTTCTGGCCGAGATTCGACTTAGTCATTGCCCGGACTTTCGGGCGACCCTAACAAATTAACCCGTTGCATGCGAGT
>VNJO01001269.1:0-36869 GCA_008042535.1 Drosophila tani | reverse complement strand
TGATATTCATGAAATTGATAATGAAAATGTCACATGATAGGTAAATTGTCATTGTATTTTCTTTGTAATTTTTAATTATAATATTGTTAATTATGTAATATTTTATACTTGTAAATAAATTGAACATTTTTGGAACTATACATCAATCGATCGTCATTCATCTATAAGAAAATATTAGATACAAAAATCCATGCTTCGTCCTTGAATTATTTAACCTCTAGTCTTCAAACTAACCTAAGACAGAAAATAAGAGATAATGAAATGATAAGAGAGAGAGGAATACTAGAAGTTTCACTTCTGTCGTGCGTAGGCTGGACACACCCCTTTTTTTATAGTTCTTCATACAATATTAACTATTATCTTTCTATATATATATATATATATGTATTATTTTTGTTTGCTTTGTAGTTTTCCCTATTTTCTTTTCAAACTGTGGACCATGGCTCCTCCGGGATTTGTGTTAGCATCTTTCCCGCTGCTTGTAGTTGGCTGGCCTTGAAACGCTGACACGTCTCGCACTTACGCACGTATAATCGTACGTCCAGAAGAAGTATATTGACGCAATCTTCGCGATGGTTTTCCGGCTTCCTGTGTGTCCTTCTGTTGGTGCATCATGATTCTCCTTCAAGATCCATTCCTTGAGCCCGGACGGCACGCATAGTTTCCATGCGACCACGTCTTCATGTCCAGCTCAGTGAGGGATGTTTCGGTACAGACCTCCCGCTTCCCATATATAATCCGGGAACTTTTGTGGATGAGCCTTCATTTCCTTCAGCTTTTCCTGGGTCCATACACAGGTTTTATACTCCTCCAAGCTGAAGTGCTCGTCGCTGCCAATCATGAGGCAGGCTTCCGGTTCCAACGGTTGCCGTGGAAGGGCGTCCGCCGCCGTATTTAGTTTCCCACGCCGATATATGATGTCGAACTCATATTGCTGCAACTCCAATGCCCATCTCGCAATCCGTCCTGTTGGGCTCTTGATAGAGTTGAGCCATTTCAACGCCATATGGTCCGTAACTACTTGGAAATGATATCCTTCCAAGTATGGTCTAAACTGCTGAATTGCCCAGACAATGGCCAGGCACTCCTTTTCTGTCGCCGAATAATTTTGTTCTGCCCCGTTTAATGTTCGACTAGCGTATGATATAACCTTCTCTTGGTTATCCTGGTGTTGGGTTAGGACCGCTCCTATCCCCATATTACTGGCATCCGTTCGAAGCACAAATTTCTTGTCAAAATCCGGACAAGTCAATACCGGTGCTGCGATCAGGCTTTCCTTTATGTCCTCGAATGCCTTTTGCTGTTTTTATTTATTTATTCATTTATTTATTTAAAGTTCTTCCTAACGCTACAAGTATAAAACTTATAATTTAATGCGCTAGTCACACAGGACAAGTTAATTTAAAATCATTGTTCTTAGTTAAGTAATACATTGAATTTTAATTATACTTATATTAAAGCTAATGCTAGGGTCGCTTCGTTTTTATGTTATGTTAGTATCTTTAAAGTGCGATTTAAGTTTTTCTTTAAACTGCGCTGCACTGCTAATATTTTTAAGGGAGTTTGGAAGTTGGTTCCATAGCCTTATAGCGTTTATAAAATATTGCCGTTCAGAGAGTAGGGATCTGTGCCTTATTTGAATAATATTATTTGCTCTTCGCGAAGCTGAGAATCTAAGCGTTTCGTAGAGATAGCTTGACTCTTTAGTTAAAATTAATTTTGGCAAGTACACTAACATTCTCATTTTCATCCAGTCTGTCAAGTGTAGGTCAAATATTTTGTAAGCAAATCTAGAAACGTGATCGAATCGATGCAGATTAAATACGAATCTTGCAATATTTTAATTTTGTGCTGGCTGATTGAATCACAGTTTGCAAATACTTCAACCCCATAGAAGAGTGTTGGAACTAGGTATGTTTTGGCCAGTAACAAACGTATATTTGTGGGTAAAAAGTTTTTGATGTAAGAGATAGATCTAAGTAAACTATACGTCTTTTCTACTGTTGCGTTAACATGATCACTCCAGCTTAGCGTACTGTTGAAAACAAACCCCAAGTTGGTAGCCTTATCTACGTACTTAATAGGAATGGCGTTAAGAACTAAGGGCTGGATCGACTCACTGTTAACTTTATTTTTATAAATTATTAGGCACTTGGATTTCGCCGGATTAAGTCCTAGGCCGTTATCTTTGGCCCAGTTACTAATTTGGACAAGTTCACTATTACATATATTCACACACTCATTTATTCTATTTAGGGGACGACTCACATACATCTGGACATCAGCTGCATACATATGAACATTACAATTAGACAACACGGAGGGGAGGTCATTTACATAAAGAGTAAAAAGCAACGGACCAAGAACAGAACCTTGAGGTACACCACGTTTTAAAAATACAAACGATGACGAGACATTTGACATTACAACAGATTGACGACGATTTAATAAGTACGATGACATAAGTTTGACGGCTGTCTTTGAAAATCTGAATTGAGTTTTCAATTTGGCACATAGGACATCATGGTTGACCGTGTCAAAGGCTTTACTATAGTCGAGAAGTACTAGAAGCATCACATAGGATTTGTCAGCATAGTCACGTATATCGTTAGATATTTTTATAATTGCTGAAGTGCAACTGCGGTTTTTCCGAAATCCGGATTGACTTTGATTTAGTAAAGCATTTTCGTGTATAAACGAATTAATTTGGGCTGCCATTATGTTTTCAAAGGCCTTTGACAAATATGGAAGAATAGAGATGGGCCTATATTCTTTGTTTGCCTTTGGGACGGGGACAATTTTGGCGATTTTCCAACAGTCTGGGAACATAGATGTTGTAAAGGCAGTATTAAGTCGAAAAATTTTCGGAAGTAATAATTTTAAAAATTTAGGGTTTATATCATCAAGTCCAACAGCGTCCGATTTGATTTTAAGAATATTGACAAGCACTTCACACTGATTGACACACACAAATCTAAACCTATTATCACAGAGATTTTCAGGTACTGATCTCAGGTACATATTGTTATTGCAGATTTCAGGTACATTGCACTCTGACAGCCTTAGGTTCAGTTCTTCTATGTCAACTTCCTGTACCGCTGTTGCTTTTTGTTTACCTATTCCTAATGCCTTCATTTCTTTCCATGTTTGTCTAGTAGATGTTGAATTTTTGAATCTACGACTACAAAAGTTTGTCTTCGCAGATTCAATTAGTTTAGTCACGGTCAGTAGTTATTAAGAATATAATAAAGTGTCCGTGGTGTTGTGGAGTCCTATACCGTTTCCACTTTCGATATGCTTCGTTCCGTAATTTAATTGCCTGCTTAATTTCATTGTTAAACCATGGTTTAACTGAATATTTGATCACTTTGCGTTTGATCGGAACATAGGTATCATACAGGTAGCTGATGTTGTTTTGCAGGATTGAGAGCTGCTGGTCAACCGTTGGAGATATGAAAATATTATTCCAGTTGCATCTGTCAAGTTCGTCCATAAGCAGTTCATAGTCAATGTTCTTAAAATCTCTAAATACTATCGTTTCGTCATTGTATTGCAGGTCAAAGTTGTAGGTCAAATATATAAGGTCATGTTTTGAGAACGAAGGCACGATGAGTTGGTCATACAAATATATTTTATCAATGTCAGTAACAAAGAAGACATCTAACAAAGAGCTGCATGTTCTGCTGAAATGTGTTGGAAACACAGAGTTTACTAATTGTAAGCCTAATGTTTCTATATCACTTTTGAGACGTGTTTCCCGCAACATGTTGCTATTGAGATCACCAGCTATTAAAATGTCTGCATAGCTTAATGTAATATCTGATAGGAAATTAAGTACTTCGCTATAATTAATATTGCATCCGACAAGAATTTTCTTTGATGTTAATTGATTTACAATTTCAAGAAATAAATATTCAATAGGGCTATTATCGGGATGCTTACATATAAACTTGCACTTTAATTTTTTGCTAACATATATTGCTACACCCCCCCCCCCCCCCCCCCCCATGACTGACACGATCCACACGGTAAACATTGTAACTATCACATGAAATTAACGCATCACATACATCTTTAACAAACCACGTTTCAGATACACATATGACGCAATAGGGTATGGATATTTGTGATTTCTAAGTTGTCTTCCATTTCAAATGTTTAAAGAATATTTTCAGTTGCGCAAAAACAAAACATTGATAAGACATTGCAAAGCACATAAAATAAACAAAGCGACCTACATTAATTTTAAATCTATTAAATACAAAAATTATGAGTGAAAGTTTAACATAACAAATTGAGTAATACAGATTATTCTCGAAATGAATTCCTATCTGCGCCGCCCACATCGTTGGTCAGCTCAGAGCTCGAGCGAGCTTTGAACATATCGAGGTTCCCCTCCGTCGCTCAGCTTCACGTAGACCACTCCACGGCGTGTGAAAACAGCTGTAAGCTGCTTGTGCTTTTTGAGTCGCATGGCCTCTTTGAAGATCTCATAATTATATTTGGTCAGCTGTTCGTTGAGATAAATCAGCGCTGGCGACTCAAACCCTATCAGCTGAAGGCTTAGTTGGGTTTTCTTATCTCGCCGGTATGCCCCTATTGCTCTCAGCAGCTGCGCCTTCCCGCGCACGTTTTCTAATTTAATAACTATAATCGGGTCTACAAATTTCTGACCCGATTGTCGTGGTCGTACCCGATAAATGGATCGAACCACAGGAGGCGGAGTGAGTTGGAGCGAGAAGCAAAGCTTGTGGAATAGTGTCTTCAGATTTTTGCCTTCGACTTGTGGGACACCATCAGGGTGACCGTTTATGGTATTTTTTACAATGTAAAAACCGCTCTCGCTGTCACGCTGGACACCATGCCAGCGCAAATTGCTGGCGACCGCAGCATCCTCCTCTGCAGTGCATTTGGCTTCTAGTCTGGCATCCAGGTCTACTTGCTGCTTCAGCTCGTCTACCAGGCCAGTTGGAGGGCCTTGTGGAGCTAATTGGCCAGCCAATTCGTTGACCCGCTGTTGGAGCTCATCTACTTTCTTTACCTCCTTCTCCAGTTGAGTGACACGTTGAGTGAGGTTATGGATTTCTGTTGCCATCACCTGGAACTTCTCCTGGAGGTTGCAGAGAACGCGTGCCTCACTTTCTCGCAGCTCCTTGGAAAGGGTCTCATTCTGCTCAAAAAACCGCTCATTGATGAGTTGGAGCATCTGGGTCGAAGATGCATCGGATGGCCGGCTTGCCTTCAAATCCGTATTAGTTTTTTCCCGCAGGCGCTTTGCAGACGACATGTTATTGTTGAGTGCAATTTTTTTAGTGTTTTTATGAGTATTGAGCGTTTTGCGGTTATTGCTTTGTGTTTTGTTTGCGAATATTGCCAGTTCTGCTGCTTTGCACTTTTCCACAATTGGCTTGTATTATAAGAAAATTTTGATTTGGTAGTTTATTTAAGATACACTGTCTTGAGCGCACTAAATCTTAGCTAAGCACAACTTTATGGGTATATTTATTGCAATTTTTGAATTAATTGGCTAGTTTTTCGGTGATTTTAAGCGTTTTGTTTGCGGAGCTCTTAATTTCACGACTTTCTTCTTTCTTCTTTCTCTTCTCGTTCTGTTCTTCCTCCCAATGCCATTTGACGCCCTTCTTTAGCAATCCTGTCAGCGGGTTGATTTTTTTTGCAAAGTCCGGAACGAAACGCCGGTACCACGATGCAACTCCCATAGACCTGCGCAAACCTTTGGCATCCGCTGGCGGTGCTAGTTCTCCGATGGCTGCCACCTTATCAGGATCTGTACGGATCCGTTGATCCGTCACAAGATGCCCGAGGTATTTTAGCTCCCTTTTGAAGAACTCGCACTTTTCGACATTGATCTTTAAATATGCTTTTCTCAGCCGTCGGAACACCTTTTGAAGGTTTCTCTTGTGTTCTTCCAGCGTACGTCCGATGATGATGATGTCGTCCAAATATGCAAAGGCATGTGGCTCCATATCCGGCCCGATAACGCTGTCCAGTGCTCGCTGAAACGTTGCCGGTGCTGAATGCAAACCGAAAGGCATAACTTTCCACTGATACAGACCCCGTCCCGGGACTGTAAGCGCCGTTAATGGTTTGCTTGACTCCTCCATAGGTATCTGCCAGTATCCATTTTTGAAGTCCAAACTACTAATGTATTTGGCCTGTTTTAACTGATCCAGAATGTGGTGAATCCTCGGCAAGGGGTATGCGTCTGGGATAGATTTGGCATTCAACTGCCTGAAATCCACGCATAACCTCCATTTGCCCGTCTTCTTCTGCACCATGACGATTGGGGCGCTATGAGGGCTACTCGAAGGCTCTATACAGCCTTGTTTGAGTAGGTCATCAATCTCATTGTCAATGGTGGCTCTCATTGCTGGATTTCTAGGGAAATATCTTTGTTTCAGGGGTCGAGAATCCTTCATCACTATCTTGTGCTCAGCAATGTTGGATACCCCTTTGATTTCCTCGAACATTTCTAATTCTCTTATTAGAAATGTGTCCATGCACTGGTCAGTTATTGGCGTTTCCGCTGCCATTTTTAACCGTTCCTCTGGGTCTTTGTTAATGTCCTGTTCCTTGTTCCTGCTTTGCGATTCCTGACAACTTCTCCTGTTTTGCGTGGGCCTTTTCGCCCTAAACTGAATCGTTTGTCCTGCGCAACTTAATTCTGCTTCAAGATCACTCAGTATGTTGTAACCCAGGACTTGGTCATCGATGATCCCTGGCATTACGAACAGTACTGTTGCGATCTGCCGACTCCCAAACTCGAGTGTCACCTTGAGCTGCTGGTTTATTTCGCCCGCTCGCCCATCCGCGAATCTCACGGGTCTCCATGTAGGCGTCAGTTTTCCCCCAGCACCTAAGCTCGCTGCTAACGTTTCACTGACAAAACTGCTGCCTCATCCCGAAATCCCTTTTGATTTATTGGGGAGCCGAGTTTGACGACTCCTGCCTTGCTCCGGGTGGCGAGAGTCGGGGTCCGTTTCCCATAGCTCCGCAACAGTTCGTTGTTTTGCGTCCGACCATCCCACACCTCCAGCAGAAAATTAAGGTGTGCTGACGGCACTCTCGTCTCCAGTGTCCCGGTTGTCCGCAATTTCCACATGCATTGGAGGGATCCGGTATCCTTTGTGGGGGCCCATTGTTTGCCTGTCTCCACTGTTGAGTCTCCTGCGGCCGGGTGAAAGGATTTGTGTGCCTTGTAGTCCTCGGAGGGTCGTTGCGATTCTTTATGGGGTCTGAAGTCGGCCGTGGGCCGAACTGGCCCGTAGTCGCTCCCTATCGCGGTCTAACTCCTCCAGCTCATCCATCAATCCATGCAAAGTGGAGAATTGGAATGGCATGGCGAACGCTCGGAGATCTGGAACGCTGTTCTCTCCTTTCCAGTTGCGCCTCTGTTGACATTTTCAACGGCCTCATCAGAAACTGCATCTCCACCATAAATTCCTTAAAGGGTTCTCCCAGTCGCTGCTTGCGCTGTATCACCTCCTCCCGAAGGTGATTGAAGTAGCCTCGTGGTAGGAAATAGGTCTGGAAACTGGTCGTGAACGCTGCCCATGTCGTCCAATGTTGGTTGTTTGCCACGTACCATTTCAAGGCTATTCCCTGAAGCAATTCGGGCATCGCCCTAGGAAGCAGGTCTAACTCGAGACCGTACGTCTCCGCTGACCACTCCACCTGCTCCAAAAACTCTAGTGGTTTCGCTGCCCCATCGAACCGAAAACTCCATTCCCTAACTCTATTGTACGTTTTTGTTTTTGGCTGTACGCTGGCTGTATTGTTTTTGGCTGTTCCTTGAAACTGGCATTTAGAATGTCTCCCTGTGGAATCATCACCTGAGGCTTAGAAGCAGCGGGTCTTTCCTGTTGCCCACTGCTCGTAGACGCCTTAACTGGTGACGCTCCAGCGTGACGCTCCGCTAATTCTGTAAATCTGATTATGTGCGCTAGGTCCACGAGCTGTTCTCGTGCCCACGTAACGAACCCTCTGCGTAACTACGTTCCCTGCCAATTCAAGGCCGAACTCCTGGCTATTCGCCAGTAATTCTTCCCTGTTTAATTTGTATATCTATAACTCAGATAATTCTTATAGGCACAGCGACCCTAGTTCGGGCGCCAGTTGTAACGATCGGGGCGGGATAGCTCAGTCTCGTCCAGGATTCGCTGCAACAAATTTATATTTGTTGGGCACTGTGCCAAAATAAGAACTCCGGGGTTTAGATTTAAGTAATATAATATATATTTGAACTGGGAGTTGCACCTCTTTTCTACCACACCTGTCTTAAGCGGGGCACAAGACAAGCGGGGCACAATTAGTACACGCCCTACTCGCCGGCCAACGCCGTCTGGGTGATCACGCCGCGCTTACGCTCCGCTTGACACTCCGGTGCTACCACCACTCGGATACTCTCGCTAAGCTTCGCTCCGCTAGATACTCTGGTGCTGCCCGCTCCAGATGCTCCCGCTAAGCCGACGCGCTGGCAACCTCACCGTCCGCCTGGGCACTTACAACGTACGAGGCGGAAGGAAGTGGTAAAGACTGGACTCGCTTGGTCAAAGGAGATCCCTCCCAAAGGCTTACTGCCTGATTGCTGCTGATAACTGACCTGTTCTGCGGTCCCCTGAACTGCTCCTTGGCTCGTTTCCCAAGTAGTCACGGTCACTAGCACTAGCACTGGTCACTGGTCACTCGCAAATCCACTGCGATATAAACTCCACAACTAACTGCCCCGCCTCAAGTTCTGCCTCGCGCTTTTATACCCCCCTGCAGCACTGCTGCTGCCGATTCAGCAGCCCGCTCTCCCGCCAGAACTCCTCGTTCAGCAGATCCTCGGCAGCGCTGCTGCCGACAATTCAGCGGCCCACTCTTCCGCCAAAACTCCTTGCTCAGCGCCTTCGTGTCCCGCTATGCGCTGACTACCCGCTCTGCCGCAAGCTTTCTCTCCCTTTCTACGCTCCCACTCAATCTCATCTACTACTTTCTCTTCCACCGATCCTGCGTTCTCTTGCGCTTTTTGTAAAGGATCGCAGATTCCTTACAAGACATGAGTACCAACAAACCGCCACAAAAAAATCGAAATTCGAATATACGTAACCCGCGATAATTCAAAATTCTCGATACTTTTTAAACACACCTCTTATGTTAGTTAGGTCCTCGACTTCCTTGTCGAGTGCTTTTGGAGAAGACTGTATCTTGATCCTTCTATTGCTAACCTTAGTGTGGACAATTTTGCTGAATTTGTCCCAGTTCGTTTTACGGGGGTTGCGCCTCGGTACCGCTTTACTTACAGGCACCGACAGCTCAAAGAAAATATACCTATGACATGAAAAAGAATGCTGTGTACCGATACCATCTATTTGTGCACCCTTTATTGGCTGTGTACTATCATTAAAGTGAGGTCTAATACCTCCTCCCAACCTAGAAAATCTTCTGCACTTGGAAATATGAAGGTTGGTGTGTTACCTCTGTTACTCTGCACGACTTTCGGCATCGGTGTTTACGGGGGTGGAGTCGGAGAATTTGTCGTCGATGACCATGTCGCCCAACAGCTTGTTGGTGTCATCGACACCATTCTCTTCTAGAATCTCGTCCGGCTCGGCAAGGAAGACCCTGGTCTTCGTTTTCTTTACACCGTACCGGACCTTGTGTTGGACGGCTTTCAGCTGATTAATAAGAAGAAGGAACGGCTGAATCGACTTCATCTCTCTCGCTGCCTTGAGTATGACCCAGTCCTCCGTATGGATATCCGGGTTCTGTGCTCGCAGACATTGGATCAACCCTGCAGCTTCGCACTTGTTTTTAAATGAGTCTATTTAAAAACAAGTGGGAAGCTGCAGTCTAGTGTGGCCGACTGTGAGATACCCGGTACCCAAAGCATTGTGGGTGAAATTAAATAGCCCATGAATTGGAAATATAAAAATATCAGCAAAGATAAATGTTGTTAGGGACCTGAAGAGCTACATGCACTGGCACTCTCAACATAGAAGAAGAAGAAGCGTACGCAAAAAATTTATTATTTTATAACTTCCATGTGTATTATCCAATTTTACTCAAATTTTCAGACAACGTGCGCGAATGCGGTGATCAGAATCACCAGCCGAGTCGGTCTAGCCATGTGCGTCTGTCTGTCTGTCTGTATGTCGGATTCTACGCGAACTAGTCTCTCAGTTTTTGAGCTATTGGGCAGTAATTTTCAGCATAGTCTTATTTCTTTAGCACGCAGTATATATGTCGGAAATTGGATCTTTCAACATATTTCTATAAATTTTGAGACGTAACAGTTTTTTATTGTTTTAGAATTACGGTTTTAATTTCATTAAGATAGGACAACTATATCATATAGCTGCCATAGAAGCGATCGGTCGATTTATATGAAAATGTAAAATTCTACATGTAAGATGTAAAATTTACAAAATTCGATATTTGTTCAACATTACTAAAATTGTTCGATTTTCAATGATCCAATTGCAGACTGCAAGGGTATAGCAACTTCGGTTTACCGAAGTTAGCTTTCTTTCATGTTTTAGATGAGTTCATAAGTTTCTCTCGTGATGTTGAACTTGTTAGGCCAGATACTAAACACATAAAAAATTAGAAAACCTGAACCCAGAAGAAATTAAGAACAAGAATATTAACCAGACTTTTAGTAACATTTAACCGGGTTTTTATATCCAGTACCCGTAGGGTACAAGCGTATTATAAGTTAGTGCCAACCGAGAATGTATGTAACAGGCAGAAGGAGAAATCTCCGGCCCTATAAAGTATATATATTCTTGATCAGCGTCACCAGACGAGTTGATTTAGCCATGTCCATCTGTCCGACCTTGATCCGACAGATCTCCGACAGACCTCAGAGAGCTTTAAAAGTTGGCTACGCCCACTTCCACCCCCGAAAATCATAAAAAAAGCTATAGTTATTTGTGGACTTATTTTGCAGATGTTCTGCAAATTTGAGTAAAATCCGATGATAAGTATGTTATTAAACCATAAGGTTTATGTGTATGTTCTTTCTTCTTCTTCTTCGAATATTTCTCCTTCTGCCTGTTACATACATTCTCGGTTGGCACTAACTTATAATGTACCCTATGGGTACCGGGGATAAAAAGCTTTCAATAATAAACTGCTGTTAAAGCTGTGCAATCCCAAAAGGACCTCGAAAATACTCATGCAAAATAAAGGGCCGATTCTTTAATGTCATGTTAATTTTTGTCATTAAAGTCTATCTGACTCATAACTCCTGACTAGACACTAGACATACACAGTTTTTTAAGGCGTATGTGTGCGTAGTAAACTGAACCAAATGATACTAACAGATTCGAACAATTTGCTTTTCTGCTGATGCGAGAACCGATCAATTGTGTACCTGAACATACATAAATAAACGAAGTTAATTTTACATAGGCCCGAAGTTTGCTACGTCAGCCCAACAAAATCCCAAACAAACACAAAGTGCTTATAATGTACATGTGCCGACAACGCTGACATTTTTTTTTTTTTTTTTTTTTTTTTTAATATGCCCGGGTGAAATTTGAAAACCTGCTTTCCGGTTTTCAAAGCATACGCTTTAACTTCTAAACCAAACGAGATCTCAAGAACGGAGCGAATTCAGAAGTGGGCACTGCCGAAGTATGTATTAAAGTTTTCGATACTCGTGAATCATTTCCCTTCGTGCCCCGCCTGTCTATAGATTCTGAAACACGGCTGCGAAACTTTGTTGATGAGGTTAGCGTTCTAGAAATATAAGGATGCTTATTAATAGCATTTATTTAATACTTAATCTGAATTCCTAAGCAAACCAAAATCACGTATTGTAAAAAGAGCCATATAAGCGAAATAAAAATATTTCCCATAAGCAAGTAAAGCTTTGAGAACATCGATGGTTGTACCGATATGCCATATATGTCGAAATGCGCACAAACAATATTTTTTGTATCCCAGCAAACTCCACGGAGTCTAAAGAGAATGTTCTCAAAAGCTTGTTTTTTATACCTGACCGAAGGGCAGCCTGAAGCTGATATTTACAAACTAAAACTGGTGGTTGACCAAATATTAGATGTTAATATAGTTTGATGTATATATGAAAATGCATAAAAGTAAACTTTAAATTAAAAATTACTAAGAGATTATGAACTTACTAAAAATCTTTTGAAAATAAATATTTATTATTATAATTCGTTAGTTATTTATTATTCCCGGGTATTATAACTTCGAAACCGAGAATGTATGTAACAGGAAAAAGGCATCTCCGACCTCATAAATTATAAATATTCTTGATCAGCCTCACCAGACGAGTCGATTTAACCATGTCCGTCTGTCCGTCCGTGTGAAACAACAGATCTCAGAGACTATAAGACCTAGAGTTACCAAATTTGGTGACCACATTGGAATCTGTTGCACGCAGATCAAGTTTGTTTTAAAATTTGGCCACGCCCAGTTGCGCCCTCAAAAATCATAAGAAACGGTAAACAAGCTATACTCGTTATTACCGGGTTACAGTCAATAGATACAATAAATGAATAAAATAGAGCGGACGTTTCCTGAAAATTTTAGTAAAATCGGATGATAAACATGGGAGATATTAGCAATAAGGTTCGAATTTTAACATACCGCCCTAAGGCACTGCTCTTGCATTCGAGCATTCGGCGCATTCGAGCCTTGGCCGTGCGATATAATGGCGTAAACTTCAGAATAATAGACAAAAGAATATAGCAAGAAATTAAAAAAATAACATAATTCATTTTTTGACGCCGATCAAGCGGGTTTTTATGTGTTCCTATAAAATGTATCATTTATATTTAAGTATGACATTAAATTGTTTAGGTCGGGAGCTAATTCGAGAGGCGATTTATTTTAAGAAGTATCGAAGTAGACTATTATAATGTATGTACAATTTTAAATTGCCTTTTAGTGTGAAGCGCAAACGTTTAGGTACCGGGTATCTCACAGTCGAGCACAGTCGACTCTAGCTTTCTTACTTGTTTTTTTTTGGATTCGTCCAGGTATTTGGGCACAGCTAGGAAGTGTGCTTCAGATTTCGTTTGAACTTTGGTTTCGTGAATACTCCTTTTAGTAAGCGGTTAGTATGGAACACTGCATGGCAGCAAACAGAATATGAACACATACCAGAGTTGCAAAAAAAAAATTTTAGTTTTCGACACACAAAATTAGTGATATGAATAAAGCAAGTGCATAATTATTTTATAAAAATAAGTCCCACGCGAAATAGCTCAATGAGCGACGAACAAAAGAAAGAGCGTAGAAGCTCCGTGATCCCAAGTAATGGGTATTTCTCGTATTTCTCAACGCGCGACAGCAACGAAACGGCGACAAAGAGCAACCGTCTAGCGGTCGATAGCCAACGAGCACGGGCTGGCTCACCCGCTCTACCCACTCCTACACCTACATCATGAAGGGGTACATGTAATAACGCCCACTGTCATAACGCCCATGGGCGTTATGACGCAAAAAAAAGTGACATCGCCCACGGGCGATATGTCACTTTCAATATTGTCATAGGGCCCGCAGATTTTTATGTCAGTTTTTTGTGGGCCTTTTGGCACAATAACGCCCACAGCTAATAAGAATTAAAAAAATTAATTAATAGTAAAATAGAATACAATTGAGGCTACGTTTCAGTTAGTTAACCGCCCTAATTCTAGCTGATTGTAAAGGGAAATGTAAGGAATTTTGTACTAAATGAGTGGTAAAGTTGGGAACTAATTTTTGTCTGCATCTTTTGATAAATAAATGTTAAAGTTGGAAAGTACTAAAATCGCGCGATTTTATTGAAAACAAATTTTTGCCTGTGTCATATGCTAAATAAATGTTGAGACGAAACAATGTTATCTTCTTTATGTCATGCTTATTGGTATACATGCAAATGATTCTCAATTATTTGTCTGCAATATGGGCAGAGTAATAAAGAATTTTGTGAACTCTGAGCATAACTTAAAGTGCCTACAAGGTAATAGAACTACGTCCCGCGGCTTATCGAAGCACAGAATACATTTGAGGACATCCGTCATTTGAGTGAATGGCAAGGTATCCACATCATCCTAGTCGGCTTCCAAATCAGAATCGAGCTCTTCAAAATTAGTGTCCCATTTAACTAGGTCATTTTATTGATTTATTAAAAAATCGAAAAATTCTCTCAACGAAATATTTGAGTCATCCAAGTCCTTAATAAGCTCATGAATTTTATTGTTTTTGGCCTTCTGTTTCTTGCGCTTTATGTTAAGCGCGGCTATGTCTCCATCAAGAGCATTGGCTAGCATTACCGAGATAGCGTAATCCTCATCTCGAATAACTTCGAGGAATTAGTTAAATCGGCCATGCTTGTGCAATTTTCTAGCCAATGTTGCGTTGAAAGATTCTAAAGAGCTTGTTGTGCGCAAATGCTGTGATTAAACTGAGAAAATATCAGGTGTGGTCTGAAAAAATATTAAAAAAAAAACGCTTTGTTGACTAATTTAAAAGAACAAGTAACATGAAGATTATTAAATGTGCTTTTCAAAATATTTCAAAAAAAGGCTAAGAGTGTCCCTTTTTTTTTTGGCAGCTCCAACAGTTGATCCTTCAAAACGGTGAACATTTCTTGAATCTGCTGAGGTTGAATTAATGGTAAGCTCAGAAACGTGCGGTACCATTTGTAGCAGCTCACATCATTTTTCAAAATCGCTCCAAAATTGGGAATCTTCAGGCTGTTGCGCTTTAAAGCTTGACAATAATGAAACCAGCACGCATTTAATTTTGCCGTTGGAAAAATAGTTTTCAACGCATTTCGCAGACCTATCTCATAGTCAGTAGTCAGCTGGAACTTAAAAAAGTTGGAGTTCAAAAACGCAAACAGGTGCTCGTATGCCTTGTTTGACTTTTTGGTCAACAAAATGTAAATGAATGGAAAAGTCTGAAATCGGAATAAAAAGTGGAATGTCCATTTTAAGTTATATGTTGGAAAACCCAAAAGTATATAAATACCTACATGGTTCCGAAATTGGTAATGAACAATTAGTAGTTGCTTAAAACCGCATGATGGGACCGTGTCAAACGTTCCATCCATGAAATAGTGGCGATCTCCTTCCCTTTTTTCAATAAGCTCCACAATGCTTGGCGATAAAAATATAGAATAAGCAAAGTTTTCTTCCAATACTGTGCATCTATAAAAAGGTTGCTGGTTTTTCTTCGAAGTGCCGAACTCTTGCAAGAATGCACTGTCTTCAAATAGTAATTTGGTTTCACTTGGTGACTTAGGATTTTATATTGTTGCTCCACTCTGGATCCTATACACTTGCCGTTGTAATTTCGGAAAGGCAACTGAAGGTGAAGCTTCGCCAGATTTTTGGCATTCTTCGTAAAAGATTTCGCGAACTCCTTTTCTTTTTAATGTTTTTCTTTCACATTGACTTTTTATATTATTAATTAATTCAAGTTCTTTTAGTAGTTCTTCAGGAGCAGTGTAAAATTACACAAGCAGTGACAAAATTTCTGCACTTGCAGCAAAAGCAACAGCAACAACTACAGCAACGACCAATATCGCGGAAACGACTGCTATGTCATCGACTTCAGCGCCAAATACAATAACAACAAAACAATATCGGTCATATTCAACAGGTGGCCCCGGCCTTAAAGACCAGCATGGATCGCTACATCCAAATCAAGCGTAATCTTAGCCCGCAGAACAACGCGGTCGGTAACAAGCCACAGATAAACCGTGTCCAAGGAGACAATGATCAACACGGGAGATCTTACAACAAAAGATTTGCCCTTTTAGCGGATGGTCAACCGGAACTGGGTCAAGAGACAAGAGAATACACGAAACGTGTACACTAGCTCACAAACGACGCACAGTAGCGCCTCTCGAACAAAAGCCGTTGCTAAAATCAAAAAAGTCGTAGTCGCAAAAACGATTTAAACCATACTTATTCGACAGGAAATTTCCCATCGATTCAGAATTTCCAATAAAATCAATTTTAAGATTTTTTTTGTAGAAGATATGAGCCTTTAAAGTCGAACTTTGTTTCCATTTTTGCATCATAAAAAAAAAGGGGGAAATTGGTTGACTTTCAGGTAATATTACACAAAAACTAGATTTCCTAACCTCATGATTTTTACTTTAAATAACAGATACATTCATAAACTGTAAACTGACCCAAAAAAAAAACAGAATTGGGTTTGGGCTTGTACAGGTAAATCGCTACCTGCCAGGGGTCCATTTTTTTCACTTTTTTCTGGCTAAAGTAGTCTATATCTTTTTTGGCACGGCTCGGCACTCATGCACACTACATACAAAACCTTCGTTGATCTTTTCTGGACCTGAATCAACTTACATCTGCTGCAGCACGCTGCAGCTGCGGAAATGCAATGCAATAAACTAAAACAACTCAGGGTAAAATATACCAAAATACCGATTCAACGTAATACATACAAAAAAATATACTAGAAAATATACTAGAAAAAAAATATATATTAAAAAAAAAAATGTTAAATATTTTTTTTAAGTTTTCAAATTATTTTTATTTAAGCAAATACATAAAAATAAAGATAAAAAATTAGATAAAAAATGTTTTTAAAAAATTGTTTCCATTGAATGAAATAGAATTTTTCTATTTGATACCCTATAAAAAGGCGAATGGGTGGGCGTGGCATATTGTCCAATACATATACAAATTTTACAACATTTACCTGTAAAATGCCGTTTAAATTATTTGATTATCTTATTTGGTTCAAAAGTTACGATTTTAGCAACGCAAAATGAGAAAAGGCGCTACTGTGCGACGCCGGAAGAATTTTGTGCCAAGGCCGATGCCCTCCGAACAGGTATGGAAAACCCCCTCCAGTCTAATCTAGAAAACGTTCAGAAAGCCCCAGGACAGCCACAAAGCACAATGAAAGCTTTGATGTTTACCATGCAGCATAGTCTGTCAGAATTAATGTCCTTCAGGAAAAACCTGAATATGGAGATACAGTTGCTTGTAGCTCAGCAGTCCAAATAACTGATATCTAGTCTACGAATAATCATGTGGGACGCCAATGGCGTTTCACGGCATAAACTTGAAATAACACAGTTCCTGAATGAAAATCATATCGACGTTATGCTGCTTGGAGAGACGCACCTCACAAGCAAATTCAATTTCCAAGTAAGAGGTTACGCCGTTTACCGCACAGATCATCCAGATGGTAAAGCCCACTGGCTTTATCTAGTCAGAGAACGCATAAAGAACCACTTTCACCAAAGGTATTCAACTAATTACTTACAGGCTACGTCTATTAAAGTCCAGTCAGGTAACGGCAACCTTTCCACAGCCGCTGTCTACTGCCCGCCTCGCTTTACCATCTCGGAACGACAATTCATGGATTTTTACAACTCACTTGGAGATCGCTTCATAGCTGCAGGAGACTATAATGCCAAGCATACGCACTGGGGATCGCGTCTCGTGACTCCCAAATGAAGGCAATTATATAATGCAATCATAAACTTGAGCAGCAAATTAGACCAGCAGACCCTAGAAAGATACCAGACGTAATAGACTTTGCGGTGACAAAAAATATCTCACGCAACATTATAGGTGCCAAAGCGCTTTCGGATCTTTCATCAGACCATTCGCCAGTACTAATAACTCTTCTTCAAAGCCCAGAAACTACAGATCAACCCCAAAGGCTGCCGTCGCACAGAACTAACTGGCTTAAATATAATATAAGAAATATGTAAGTTTCCACATTGAACCAACCCCGCAACTCAACATCGAAGCGGATATTGACTGCTCTACTGATGCTCTTGAGGACGTACTCACTGCAGCAGCCACTATTTCAACACCACAAGGGAAGGACGTACAGCCCAACAAATTCAAAACTAATCAACAAATTGAACAGCTTGTCCTGGAAAAGAGGAGTCTGCGACGTGCTTGGCAAAGCAACAGATCGCCATCTTCTAAACAACGTCTTAAGCAAGTCACTCGCTTACTAAACCGAGCTCTGAAACAAGACGCTGAAAAGGCACAACTAGGGTACATCGTAATTCAATATTATGATTTTTCGTGACCTTTGTATATTTTTATACCCGGTACCCATAGGGTACAAGGTTATTATAAGTTAGTGCCAACCGAGAATGTATGTAACAGGCAGAAGGAGAAATGTCCGCCCCTATAAAGTATATATATTCTTGATCAGCGTCACCAGCCGAGTCGATTTAGCCATGTCCGTCTGTCCGTCTGTCCGTCTGTCTGTCCGTGTGAAACAACAGATCTCAGAGACTATAAGAGCTAAAGCTACCAAATTTGGAGACAACATTCTTTTCTGTTGCACCCAGATAAAGCTTGTTTTAGAATTAAATCATCGAAAAAAATTATTTTTTTAATCTTATGAAATAAGGGTTTGTGTGCCTTGAGTGTAATCGGATGTTCTTGCTACGAAAAAAAACTCATAATATAAATAGACTACTAACTTTCGGGAAATCATATGAAAACAAGATAGGAAGCTAACTTCGGCAAGCCGAAGTTTGTATACCCTTGCAGTCTGCAATTGGATCATTGAAAGTGGATCCATTCAAGTGATATTTGGACTGTAACTGTACTTTAGGCTCCCAAGATGACCCACCAAATTTCATATATTTTGGGACATTATTTCATATAGCTGCTTGACCGATTGTTTTGGTTCCAAATATCTAGCAGCGCAGCACGACCAAACAAATATTGAAGTAGAAAAAATTATTTTTCTTAAAAACGTGCAGAGTGTGCAAGGTTGTTTAGTATCACATTAATCTACAAACTGTAATCAATAAGCTTTCATCTTAAACTTTTTTTAACTCTGTGCCATGCAAATGTACTGATCCACGAAAAACAGGTACACTTGTTAAAATTATTCTAAAAATACACATAGACATAACACCGCAACATGGGACAAAAACACATAAAATCGAAACAAAACTGGTACCCATAAATACCACATACCTGGACAATCGTATATCATTTTAAAACTTTTCACTTTTGGGAAAACTTTCGGCGAAACAAGAAAACAAGCTGAACAATTTTCCCCGCCAATTTCAAGCAAAGCAAAGGTCACACCATCGGTTGATTTCAACAGCGCGCTTAAAAAATAGTGTTGGTCTATATGTTAAAGATCGTTAATTTTTAAAATACCTGGGGTTTGAACTTATAAAAAATCAACACAATTTTAAAATATTAAAAAAAAAAGAAAAAAAGATTTTATGCACAAAAAAAAACGAAAATTATAGATCGACTTGGCTGGTGATGCTGATCAAGACTTTAGATACTTTATGGGTTCCTTCACTGCGTTGCAAACTTCTGATCAAAATTATAATTCCCTGCAAGGGTATAATAAATAATTAATTCGTTAAGACTTTATTGGCTGAGACTTTTATTTTTATGAACGTTTATTAGCCCTAAAGCTATATTATATTAAAAATATTTAATTTCCAAAAGAATAGCCCCAATATTTACATTTAAAGAATACTCCTAATATTGCAATTTTGTATGGAGCGATAGTATCGTGATAGTAGCTATGGTCCCCTCGAAAACATCGGGGAACATAGATGGCACCACTTTCCATGTTTTTACAGCTCTATAAGCAAGGTAGCAAGAAAACAAAGGATCCAGAAGAGAAATTATATTTCATTCCCAAGCTGAGGGACAAGTAATTAATGTTATAGGCAGCTTTCAAGAAATTTTGGTTAAGTATTAGTATTTTAAGCCATATACAGAAATCAAACGAGAAATGCAGCACGTTGTTCATACCAGTCTGTTTCACTCTAATCATCAGTGAATTTGGATGCCGATCGAACTTCAACTTTATATGTGTCATTATATACTAGTGTTTTACAGAACCCGTACTTGGGAATCACTGTCTACGCTATGCATTAACATCGGCCGCGCTTAAAGTTGGAGGCCTGAGGGGGAGTTTTTTTTCCCCAACTATGTGTGCTTTTCTGGACATTTTCCTCCTGACCTCCAACATTAAGCGCTACGAAAGAGGGAGAAGCGGAGGGCGTAGATTTGGAACCAAAGGCCACGGAGACGGAGTTTGTTTTCAACGTGCGCTAGCTAAGATGACGTTGTATGACGGGTCATCGAGCAAAAGCGAAAGATTCTGCGCCACCAGGGTTGGTTTGTGGCATGGATGGTACATGGGAATAAAGAAAAGACACTCTGGGCTACCAAGTCGTTCCACCCCTACACATCAGCGGTGTGCGAACACCACAATGACCTGGAGAGAAGTTGGAGTGGGATTCATTCCCAAGGCTGGGAAGATGAATCACTGGTAGCCAAAAGACTATAGGTCAATTTTCATCGTTTTATTAAAAACGCTGCAGCGACTCTTGAACACTTACCTTAGAAGCAAGCTAACTCCTAACTCCTTTAGCAAGACTCTACACACCTACCCTAAAAGTCAGATCAGTTGGGACTGCACTGCACGAGGTAGTCAGCTCAATTGAAAACACACTGCAGATTAAAGAGTTTATGTGGCGGTATTTCTAGACATAGATAGTACCTTCAACAATGTAAGGATCGAGTCAATAACTACGACACTCGCCACCATAGGCTCACACCCGGCAATCACTTGATGGCTGGAGAATATGCATCGCCAGTGAGTGATAAACGCGGAACTCAGCGCATCGACAATTAAGAGAAGAGCGACCTGGGCACCCCGCAGGTTGGAGTCATATCTCCCTTGTTGTGGAATCTTATCCTAAACGACCTTCTCTTAAAATTGGAAAACAAGGGATATAGAGTGACAGCCTATGCCGACGATCTCGTTCTAATGGTAACTGGCAGATTTCTTTCAACAATCAGTGAACTCTTGAGCCAAACTCTGAGATGGGCAGAGCTGCATGGTTTGGTGACAAACCACAAAAATCCGAGCTTGATCTTGTCACCCGAAGATACAGGATTCTGAGCCTTACAGTCCCACTACTGGCGGGAACACAGCTTAAGCTATCAAAGGAGGGGTAATTCTCGATTCTAAACTCGTCTGGAAAATAAACTTAGAGGAGAGGATGAAGAAAAAAACTACTACTGTGCTTCAGATCTGAAGTGATATGACAGATACAGAACTGTATTCCCAGGAAGATCAGATTGGCAATTAGAAACGCCCTTGAGGCAGAACGAGTTATCAATCTACATATATGGATAGATCGAAGACGAGAGAAGGAACCGGATCGGGGGCTTATTTCGGTGAGCTTGCGACTCAGCTTTCATACTGGCTTCCTGACTGGTGCAGTGTGTCCAAGCAGAGATTTACTCTGTCTGTCAGGCGACCAAATTGACATGTACCCTAGACGACAACCCGAGGAACGTATAAGTCTACGTCGATAGCCAAGCAGCTCTAAAAGCATTTGCACGGTACGATTGACAATACCAAGACTTTTGTCGCAGCTTCGGGATTGAAGAAGAAACAATACCTCCTCTGTGTCTTCCCCGCACTTCTTAAGGTAGACCCTTCTACGACAAAATGGGCAGTCTTGCGAATGTGCGCCTGGATGATCTGGCTCTTCTTTCAACTGGGTGGTTCCGGGGGCTCCTGCAAGCGAACAGAGCTGGCCAGTAGGAGCCAGACAAAAGAACGCGACCCCTTTCCCAACTACCTATCAATTCCTCCCATTCCTAGCTACCCCTCCTGTTTCTTAGACATCACAATGGTTCTGTCGAGCTGTCTGATAAGACACTAGTATATTATGACGCATTTAATGTTGAAGTTCGAGCATCAAAGTTCACTGGTGATCTCCTTAGTCTCGATCATACTTTCGTGGAGTGCAGACGCGTTTTTGCATTACCGCGGAATTCTTTGTGGAATGTCTATGGACAAATCCACCTGCGGGGCAAAACTTTATTGTTTTTGTGAGCACAGCAACTAAAGTCGCGGTTTCAGTGATTGTGCCCTTTCGCAAAACAAGTGAATAAAAACTGAATCGAAGCAAACTCAGTTATTCAGCTGCATAACAAAATAATTTAAATATGAACATTTCCTTTACTGGGACTCGAACAGGCTCGAAATTAAGTATATATTAACATTTTCTTTACTGGGACTCGAACCGGGTGCCACCTGCCTGCGGGTCAAGGACCTTCACAACTCGGCCACGACCGCCTTTTTGGAGTCTATCTAAAGGGGCATTGGGAACCGGAGTCGGAAAAGCAGTGCAAAGCAGCTCAATTCCTTGGGCAGCGGCCCAAAATAAAATGACATCTGTATTAAATTCCTCACTAAAGCAATTTAGCGCCCTTTATGCGTTGTCCTAATTAAATGCTCGACCGATATCACCTCAAGGACTACATCCTGAGCTAGAAGCCATGCCTGACCATGACGATTGGTGGACCCCACGTACCACTAATAACAAACAACGTTTAAAATCAAGCTAATGTATCTGTCAATCGGTTCTCCGATCAGTTGGATATGTACACAGACGATGAAATTATCGTTTCTCAAACCGTCATCCACCACAACTCAAATTAAGCCAGTACCTGCAACACCAAGAGCAACACCAACGACAACCAGGTCAACAGCAGCATAAGCAACAACGTAAGCAGCAGCACCAACGTCAGCAACAGCAACAATAGCCCCACCGTCTCACCAGCCACCCCCAATGTTGGTTAAAAATTGTGAAAATCTGAGCGGACTTATTAAATCCACTGGTAAGGTCGTTCACCCAATGAAATATTCCGTGAAATGCCACCCAAACAATTCCGATTCGATCTTGCCTGCAGACTCAGATGCGTACAGACCTCTTTCTAAATCGCATGCCTTAAAAAGTGTACCATTTCATACCTGGAAACTAAAAGAGGAAAGATCACTCCATCCAGGATGAGGACATTGGTAAGAGCCTAACCTCACTTGGGCATATGGTTCGGTTTATTAATAGGCCCAGAAGCAGGTTCGACTATACAAAGCTCGTCAACCTAGTCTTTGTCGAATTAGAGCCAGCCGCCACCAACAAAGAAATCTATGAACTTAAGACGCTTTGTCGACAACAGATTCAAGTCGAACTTTCTCACAAAAAGGACGATGTCGTGCAGTGTTTTCGGTGTCAGTTGAATAGTCTGAAAAAAAAATAACTGCAATAAGGAATTAAATTGTGTACAATGTGGTCAGCAACATGCTATTGAAGCCTGGCAACGAGATGTCAATCCAGTCAAATGCATCAACTGTGGAGGTAATCATACACCTAGTTACAAGGGCTGTATCGTTTACCAGCAGACAATATGTTGAAGTAGTGCTACACCCCATGGTAGCCTCCCTTAACAACCAACTATTGGACAACCTACTCCATGAAGAGGCGTAGTGGCAAGGCAATTACACGCGTACGTCGCCGGTGGATCTCCCCAAGTACTACAGGCAATCCCATCGCGAGGAATCAATCATCAGCAGGAGCAACCATTCTCTCCACTAGGAAATAGGAGCCAGAAGTATAACCAGCAAAGTCAAAAAAGGGACCACAACCAGCAACCGATGCAGGACACAAACCGAAGGCCACAGCAACATACAGGACCCCAAAAACAGCAGTGATCTCAACAACGAAATTCATCCCAGCAACTGGAAATTTTCAGAACGACAAGAGCAGATACTCATACGATCTAATGAAAAAATGTCAGTGTTCGTAGCTCAGCTGGAAAAGTTGTATCGGATGATAATGTCAATGATCACTGGCCTCATATCAGAAAACGCACCAGGAACTGAACCAGGAGTCAAATTGGACTCAAAATTGGTGTGTGGAACGAAGACGGGCTGGTCAGCGAAATTCACTTCTGCCCTCGGGCATACTATAAGCTACATGGGTATGACATTCATCAATCTAATCATCCGGCCGATCGCCCCCGTGGGGGCTGTGCAGTCCTCCTAAAGTCCTGGCTCAAGTACTAGCAGTCTTTAACAATGGAACACCAAAGTGAGCAATGTGTCGCAGTCAAAGTAAAAACGGACCAAGGCGAAATTGCTATTGCGTCTATTTATTGTCCTTCAAACTTCCAGCGCACTAGCGACAACTTCAGTCTACTATTTGAGAAATAAGGTATCAAATTTCTAATTGCCGGAAACTGAAATGTACACCATCGACTTTGGAGCTCTCGAAATTCTACAGCCAGCGAAAAAGTATTGGCAGCCTGTATTATTTATATTTAAGTCCATACAACCAGAGGGCCCAGCATTACCCGTACAGAAAACGCACTTCATCAGCAATTACATGTATAACACATTAATGATACAACGCTTTTAGGTTACGTCCAATAGTCAGACAAAAGACGATACAATTCATTATAATGAGAACAATGAACGCGAAAAGGATGATGACTATCAAAGTTTGTCCTGTATATTTCCAGAAATATCGGCCGGAATTGTCGTGGCGTTCTGGGTGGAACACAAAACTGTATTCGACTTAGCAGGGCAGCAGAATTAATTTGTCTCTGAATATTTTTGTGCAGGAAAAGAACTCCGTGCCAAATTCTCCGATCCAGGGGAGACGGAATGTTTAATAGTCGCAGTCTCGCGGCATACGGTGGTAGTTTATGATGATGCTCGGCGATGGCCACGCCCGTCGCTTATCTGCCCCGGCTAATTTGACAAATGTACCGCATTCGTTACACCCCCGGCTCCCACTTAGAGCCCCCCCTTTCCGACCCCAACGAATTGAAACTGAAACCGAAATTGCTTGGCATTACAATTTCGAAAATCAAATACAAAAGAGTGAAAATCGTTGCCATTACACACGATGAGCCAACCGACAAACAGACATCCGAATAGGGGGACGACGGGTGAGATGTGAGAGTGTTAGAGGAGGACTCGCGGATGGGGATGGTGATGGGGATGTGTTCCATTCAACCATGCCCTTTCCTCTCATCTGCCCTGCTTGCGAGCAGGCAACAAATGAGTTATGAAGTGCGCTTTATGCCGGGGATTTTGTGGCATTTGCCCGTCAATGTTTTATGGCTCGACGGCGTCTTGAGTACCTGCGGACTTACCGATTTCTTTACGCCAGAGCATGAGCACTGTGCCTCTTCGGTGTCGTTCTGAGGAGGTTATCCGAAAGCTTCAGGTCAGAGCTGATACACCCAAAAAAAAATCGTCATATAACCTATACGATTGTTACTTGAATTCTATACTCTTGAGTATGAAAAATTTCTTAATACGAAAGTATAAATTTTATACTCATCTGAACCAATATGTCATAATAATCACTAACGCGACAAACAGAAAAGCACTAAATTCCAGCTTACGCGATATGTTATCGAATTTTCGATGTAGATTCGTTTAAAAATAATACTCAAAAATACACAATTGAAACTATCACTGTGGACGGCAGTCCACGTAGTGACGATGAGCACCGAGACTGTGGTGCACTTAGAAGTATAAAATCTATACTAAACTCGGTATACTGCTTGAGTATACTTTTAAGACAACGCGTAGAAAGGTTAAACTCTTGTTTTTTTTTTTGGGTGTAGTGCTCGGTTAAATAATTATTAATTTTAGCATTGTATGCTAGGCTTAATTTGTTAAGAATAAAAAATTAAATAAATAAAATAAAAGAACAACGCCAAATCTTCTGGGTCAATGGGCCGACATGGCTTAACGGCAATCTTGAAGGGCAGGAAAACCACCCCAAACCCAAAAAGGCCCAAATTAGATTATATCGGCAGCGGCATTGCGAACTTCATTGTACAATGGCATAATTATGCAATGGACAACCCTCGTTTCTGAATCGCAACATCTCCGCAGATGTTATCGTGAAATCGTTTACCGTTTTGCAACCACTCCCCAATCGACAGTCGGCAGTCGGCGTTCGAAGTCCAGAACTATGATGGAACACGCGACACACTCGGTTCTTTGTTCTCGCTCTCATTGAGATTTTCTGCGCCTACTGCGAGAGTAGTGGACAGTGGCCGAGTAAGCCTTGAGAACGAGTTCCGATCAAACAGGTTTCGGCCTCTGGCCGGGGCGAGTGCCCAGAGGCAACCCCCGGCCAAGTCAAAGGCTTACCCATCTCATTGATGTTGTTGATGCATGCATCAGGGGCTGTCAGGTAGGCACGGAGTCCTCTGCGCGACACTTTTTAAGCGAAATAGCATGCAGCCAGGACAACGGCAGCATCGGCAGCAGCCAACAATAATAACTTGTTATGGCCTGAAATGTCGAGATAATCCCCGATGGGGTTGCTGTGTGCAATGCTTTTGATTAAAGGCTCAGGGGTGGCATCTCGGCACGAGCTATCCAGCCGGCGTGCAGGGAAGGTAAACGAAGTACTCTCAGCCGACCAGAAGTCTGTTTGTTTGGACTACTTCAGTTCGATAGCCAGAGGTCACCACGAAGAAGTAGCTCACTGCAGAGATCTTCATCCTATCCTTTCTATCATGGTTACCTTTCAACTCAGAGCAAACCAACCGGAGTTTAATCAAGTCAACCTAAACGGTTTTCCCCCGTTTTCTACTCCTTTGGCTAACCGAAATTCCACTCCTCGATGGGCTATGAATGCATAATTTCACTGAATGGCTGAGGAAAAAGTCCCTGATTCGTTACTTTCCTCCTTTTCTTTCTCGCCGAGGGGTGTGCCGTGCATCTCCACACACAAAAACACGGACCTTAATTTGACTAGCCCCTGTCTCGCCCCTGGCACGCTGTGGCCATCGCTTGAGGGGGGTGCGGTGCCCTGCAAATCTGGTTTATAGTCGCGCTTATAAAAAATAACAACAGCGAGCGACGGGGACACACTCCACGATGCCATACGCTCCGGCTCGGCTCGCTTCGGTACGGAACAGTTTTGGCCAGGAGCGGTGCATGGGCGGGGGCGACTGGCCCGGAGGGCCTGAGGGCCAGCCGCTGCGCTAATATCTACATAAATACATGCAACACGCTGCTTCCGGTGTTGAAAGTTCCATTTCACAAAAGTCCATGACTTGATGTTGATATGATGGCGATGGCAGCGGGCACGGGGCGGCTGATTGGGTCTTTCACAGGGTTGGTATGCGAGCCTGCGAAGGAAGGGATCGGGCGTAAAAAAGCAGCGGGCGATTCCCCCACAGTGGCACTCGGAGGGATGTGAACAGTATGGCGAGGCGAGATGGCATTCCAATCACCCTTTTTCCTGCTCTGGTGGGAGCTGAATTATGAATGCTTTGGCCTGGCAATCTTATAATTCGATAAGATTTTACAATTTAAATTCTCCCTAACCTGATTTTAATCTATTAACAATCGCTTTATGACTATATATTAATAATCCAGTATATATCCAAGCTATTTTCGTTTACTTAATAATATTCCCTTATCGAAAACAAATTTCACTGGATGGCAACGTTATTTTACACTGGGACGGATTTTGAAACAAGGCTAGTTCACTTATTCTAATTATGTTCAAATTTCTGAACAACTTTAATTAAAATGAGCGAAATGTCGAGGAAAATGTTGACAAATCAAGACAAATGTTGCTAGAAACATATTGAGCAAAAAAAAAAACCAAATGCTTCTAGGAACATGTTGAGCAACACCCATTCCTGCTTCCAACACCCAGAAAAATTTAAAACGATTTTTTTCAAAAACATTTCTTCTCACTTTATCTCGAAGAAGCATTCTTGTAATCGAGAGGAATTTGTTCTAAATTTGTTATTTTGAGAAGAAACAATCTTGAAGTCGAGAAGAAGTCATTCTTAATTTTGTGCCTTTAGAAAAGGGAGCTGAGGGATTTGTATTCATGTTTTCGACATCATTCTTTGATTTGCAAGACTGGAGCGTTTGGTAAAGTGCTTAACTGGCGCGCTGTGACAGTCCAGGGTTCGATTCCGAGTCGAGGCGAAACAATTGTGTTGTAAAAATGAGTAAGTATATATTTAAATTAAAATTTATATAGTAAAATAAAAATAGATATATACAATTCCACTTTACAAATTACATTTATCTACATACAATTAAAATGTACATAATATTTTTATATACAAACAAATTAAGTTCGTGTATCCCTTCCTAAGCTTAAAAAATATATCAAATTTGTTTTTACATTTTAATATTTATCGAGAACGATTCGTTCTTGAAAACGAAATAACTTCTCCTCAGATAGACGAAAAGTGTTTTTAAGCAGTGAGTCAAAACGAGAGGACAATAGTCACCCTCTTGTCCTTTCGCACTGCTTACGAACATTTTTCGTCGGTCTGAGTACTAGGCTTAAATCAAGAATATCTATTCTCGAAAAACGGTTCTCAGAGCGAGAATGCTTCTTCTTGATTCTGGTATTTTTGTTCTTGGCCTACTTTCGAGAGGAAAAATACCATATTCGAGCACGAAAAGAACGGTTTTTTCCCCCAGTGAACACATATGTAGATATTACAGAAGTTTAGCATACACAGAAACTTTATTTGAGAATAAATTCCATGATTATCCGATTTGCTCAAATTTGTAGAGCGCATACTTTTAATTGTTTATATTAAATTTGTATTTAATATTAAATCTATTTGGGTATCAAATAAAAGCCACCTAATCGTAATTTGCTATTAAAAATGCATACAACATTTAAGCATTCATAAGCACTTTAGTGATTTATTTATATTTAAGAAAATATTAATTTTTGTCCTGGCAATCGTATGTTTATTATTCGATTTATTGAAATTTTTAGAGCACATACTTCTATGTCTTTTTATTAAATTTGTATTAAATATAACATTAATTTTTTGTATGAGGATCAAATCATAGCCACCTGATCATAAAGGGACCTAATTTTGAGCTATCGAAACTTAAGCACACTCATAAGCACTTGAGTGATTTATTTATATTTAAGAAAATATTAATTTATGCCTTGGCGAAATCCCACTGTAGCCACACTCGAACCCATTTGGCCCCGCGGCGGAAATCGGTTTTGGTCTCCGGCTCGCATTTAGTCTCACATTAGCGTTCGGGCCGACTCCGGCCGAGTCCCTTCGAGTGGTAAATGACGGCGACGACGACGAGCACGGCGTTCGGGTTCGGGTTCGGGAAGGGTGGCAGGCAGCACGGGGATGGGGGTGGCTAGCCAAAAGGGGTGGGTGGGAGATTAGCGCTTCCCCTCAGCCGCGGCGTCTGACTGAATGTTTTCCTTGCTGTTCCTGTGTGCGGTTCGGGGCTGCTCCAGAGGGGGGGAGATACAGGCCATGACTGCGGCGTTTGCGTTTGTTTGCTCGCTTGTTTGCCTGAATTTTGCTGGCTCCCCCTTCGAGCTCCATGGTTGAACGCATATTGACGCTTATTAATATTTACATTTTTATTTGGGCGCCGCTTCTCGCCTGGTTTGCTCCCCAATTCGACGCACTCAGATCCCTGTTGATTAAGAACTCGCTACAGTGTTATACATCTATATACGAGAGTGGGCGAATCGCATTCGACTGCTGGCTCTTTCTCTGGTTGTCCAAAGTTTGGATTGCTCCCTTTTTAATTGTCAAACAATTTGAGTCTGTGTTTTGTTGTCCATCCGGCCCCGTGACGGTTTTTATATCCTATGCTTCCTGCAATTTGGTGGCTGGTAAAAAATTTGGACCCCGGATTTATGATCCTTAATTGGCTCGGTCGGGACGCGGGTCCTGTCCTTGTTCTCGGGAACACATGGGCAGCGCATTAAAGTAAATTTTATGTTTTAATGCGAGGGATTTAATTAAAAACGTTTTTCTTTTCTCTCTTCTCGTTGCAGGTAACTGGCCCATACCATACCTTTCCAGCCATCATTTCCCGACATAATTTCGGGATTAGGACCTGCACGTGTCCCCTAACCTTGCTCCGAGCCACTCGAACTGTTTGGCCACATTATTTTGAGTTATAGTGCACGCGGCTCTCATTTCCACCACCACCACGAGCACCACCGATAGAAGCACCACCACCATGGCAGCACGTGCAACAACTGCTCTCCGGTGGCCTTGGACACAAATGTTGCATTTTCTGCACACAGCATGTGGCACTTTTCATGCGTGTACTTGGAAAGGATTAGCTGCTTCCCTTCCTTGGAATATCCCTGCGCAGCGTCCATGGGTGGTGGCCGCTAGGGTCATTACGGCCGATCCCAATCTCCATTCGGTTGCCAAGTCAGTCGGGCATTAATATAAGGATCAAGCAGCTGTTCCTTACATTGTCCGGAGCATTCTTTCCGAAGGATGGGTTTGTCCTAGTGATCGGTAGGAACTTAGTTTTTGAAGGAACTCTCTACTTGAGGAGCATTTCCTTTGGGATTCAATTATATACAGCAAGCAACCTAATGGGATTCGCCTGCAGAAATTAAATTCAATTAAAATTTAATGATGGATACGGCAAGAACTCTCCAGATGTACATACGTCTTGAATCCTACTCGTCCTTTGCTTGCAGATGTCACAATATATTGGCTAAATTTTTATTAAGTCAACGGCTTTATTATGAAAGAGATTTCAAAAAAACTAAGCAATTTATAACTCTGAGCATGCAATTCCTGCAGGTCTATAATAGATATTGCTTCGATAACAAACTATGTATTCAGATAGTACACGAAGAATCAATTACCTGGCTGTTTGGTTGTGGCTAATTTGACCTGAACAGCTTAAAAACTGATCAAATAATAAGCCATGATCAAGCAAGGAAATACTTCAAGGACCAAAAGTCCCACATCCATGCTTTGCCAAATACCAGAAACCAACTTATAGCCCTATAGAAATCCAAATGAAATGGAGAGACAGTTGACAGTTTCCTTAGTTGTAAAAGATCGAAGGTCAATCGATATATCAAGCACGGCACATGTCTTTCCCCCTAGGTATCTAGGATTCCCCCTGTGGCGGCAATCTCGGCGAACTGCTCATGAAGACATTTATATTCATTAACCCACATAACGGCCCATATATCTATGACGGCAGAACTCTGACAGTTAACAAGGCAACGGCTAAAATAGCGACAAATTGCCATTAACATAATTTATATAAACACAAACAAGCGACCTATTCAGAGGCACGGGAGATTTTGATTAAATCCAGGAGCGATTCGTCGTCCCCAGCTCGAAATGCTAATTGTCCTGGCAGCCCAGAAAGATACCAGCTCTTTCCCGAGTCTGGAGGCAGGACATGTGTGGTACACGTAGGAAAATAGCACCGCAAGGGGGATTAACTTGGTCACGTGCAGTGAAATCGAAGCAAGGCGCAAGGGTCCCAGACTCGTCTAGTTGCTGGTCCTCTAATATTTCCATTTGATCTGGGGCGAGGAAGGGGGTTGCCAGCTTATCTGCCGCAAGTCGGCAAGTGAAATGAAAGCCATTTGTTAGTGGGTCCAGCCTCTTGAGTGGGTAAAGCAGGAAAATAGATTTGGATTTCCTTGGCTCCGCTCAGGCTTCGAGGCTTCAAGGCTTCGAGGCATCGTGGGGGTTGTCCGGGCAACAGCCCGAAGCCCGATAAGCATCAGGAATGGAATTGCAATGCAATTTTTGTCTTGACACTGCTGGCTGAGGGCAATTAGATAAATGAAGTTACCAGCTAGATCAGATCGCTCTGTGCGGAGGCAGGCGAGACGGGATGTCACGGAAAGGCAGGTGTAGAGGTCACCTCCCATCTATTGACACCTTGCTGGCAACCCTTCCTCTCGGATCCCTCCAGATCTGACTCTAATGAGGAGTAGTGCTGCGGAACTCCAACGGCGACAGGTATGAAGTAAAATTGCGGTCAGTCTCGATTACAAAACGGCGGCAACGCACGGATGACGACCCGTAACCAGACAGACCGTTCGCCGGGCTGAATCCGATACGGGGATTCGTTTAATAACAAATAACACACTCACATGAGGGTAGTTTGAAGAGCCGTTTTTCTTGGCTTTTCATTTTTTCTATATAGCTTGTAATGAGCAAAAAACGACAGACCAGCAAGGACCAAGGACCAGACAGCAAACATAGAGCAGGGGAGGTGGATAGACAGGACTCGCATGCAGCTCACGTATGCGCTTAATTTTTTGTTTATAACACCAAACCCCAACGACTTCCGCCCCCTTTATCGGCTAGCTGCGAGTGTCACTTGGGGCCCAGAGTATTTTCGTTTGTTTCATTTAACTTTTTTCCCATTCACTTTTTGTAAATCAAATGTGAAGGTCCATGGCTGATGGCTTAGTTGCCATGGCCTGTTTCATGGCCAGGAGCAGAGGCCTGCCTTTGTCTTTAGCACGCCGTTTTCTTCCATTTATATATTTTTTAGAGAACGTTTTGGCCCCCAGGCAGGCTGTTCTCTGGAGAGCAGGAATTATATCCGATTACAACACCGCAGTTTGCCAGCCTAAGATAGGGTGGTTGCAATGTCCATCGGCGGCACAAGGGCACTGACTAAGTAATATTCTTTTTTTTCTGTTTTTTCGTCTGAGCTGGTACCTTACTGGGTTGCGTAATGGATCTAATGTAAACAGTCTAGTTAAGTGAGTTTTTAATTCCATTACTTTGGTTTTAACTAAACTTGATAAGGGAAAAGGGCACACAAATTGAACGCCATCCCGAAGGGAATTCTATGTCCATAGACTGGGGAATAACCCCTGATTTCATTCCCATAAGAGGTCAAATGAGCAGTTAACAGTGGCTTTAAAAGCCGGCTTTCAATCCGAAAGAATATGAAATTGTTCTCCTTTTTTGAAACTTATGTTTTTCCATCAATTCTCAAAGTTATTTATGCTGCTTTCTCAGGGCAAAACTCATATTAAATGTCCCAAAATTAGTAAACCGAAAAATGCTGAAAACTATAATTGCACAACAACCGAAAAACCATAAGGCAGCAGACGGTGACGGCGACGAAGACGATAATGTGAATGGTGATGGTTTCCATGATGCTGACTACAAAGTTGATGGGATGGGGGGTATGTGGAAATACGAGGAAGGGAGCGGGGCAGTAGAGGGTGCAAGCCCAAGTACCGGCTGACGAGAGCGGCCCAGGACCTAAGAAATTAATATTTTAATTACAACACATTTAACATGCGATTATGCGCTTCAATAAACTTCTTGTGGCCAAAACACAAAGGGGTGGCTCACACACACACACACAGGCACACGCACTCCCACGCCGCACAGTGGGCGCTAAAAGTGTCATAACTTATTAGAGTACAACGCAAAGCGACATATCCGTTGAGCGTCAATGGAAGTTGGCAAGAGAGAGAGAGAGAGAGAGCTTAATAAAGTGCCAGTCGATGGAAGAAGCCAAGTCCAAAGCACGAAGTGCACTTTAATTACCGGCGATGGCTACACCCAAAAAAAATCATAATAGAACCTATACGATTGTTACATGAATTCTATACTCTTGAGTATGAAAAATTTCTTAATAAGATGCTTATCAATTTAATACTACGGAAGTATACATTTTATACTCATCTGTACCAAGACTTCAGAATAATCACTAACGCGACAAACAGAAAAGCACTAAATTCCAGCTAACGCGATATGTTATCGAATTTTTTATGTAGGTTCGTATAAAAATAATACTCGAAAATACACAATTGAAACTATAGAGTATAAAAACTAGACTTTGGAGTATACATTTGATATTTTGAAGTATAAAATCTATACTAAAGTCGTTATACTGCTTGAGTATACTTTTAAGACAACGCGTAGAAAGGTTAAACTCTTGTTATTTTTTTTGGGTGTACAGAAACACAGCAGAAAGGCTTCACCTTAAATAGGGAATTTAATGGGACGACCAATAAAGTCTTTCACCATTCGATGCATGAGAGTATGTAAACTGAATTATGATATATACAAAAAATTATGAAGTGATCGCCACTATTTATTTTAACTATTTTTTAATTTTTAAATGAAACAAAAGACATGGAGAGGAAAGTGTAGCAGTTAACAGGAAGAACTTTGACTGAAGAACTAGTTCATAAGACCCATTAATAGTCTGCGCGAATTAATCCATCTCAGTTCTATGTTTGTGTCATAACATTGCATACCTCTCTTTCAGCCCGAGTAGTTTCTCGCTGTGTTCGCTGTGGCTTGAAGAGTCCGTGCAGGGCCTCGGGCCAGGACTCCGGTTGGGATTGCCGACGGCTCCGGATTCCGGAAGACCGACAAGCAAAGGACTGTCAAATCGCCGCCTTTACAGCGCCGTCTAAGCAGGCGCGGCTGTAATTGACAGCTGTTAGCTAACAGACAGCGGCTAAGCACCTTCTGCTGTTGCTGCAGTTTCACGTTCTGTGGGTGGTAGGTGGTAGGCGGATGGTTGATGGGCTATAGGTAGGGGGCGCTGTCGTCGTCGTTGTCAACGGGCTGCGTGGAGAGTTAATCAAAGCGCAGTTAATTGCTCCGCCGAAGGAGAGGCCGAAAAGAAGCAGCTCTGATTGGGATTTATGCCGGCGGGTGGGATCAGCTTTCGGGCGGGGGGCCGTTGTTTGTTGTTGGCTTACCGTATGTGTGTGCCCTTTGATTAACCTAACCCCTTTTTGCTGCTGTCACTATTGTTGCATGTCTAATTTGGCAAGTGTTGACTGTTACAGGAAGGGTCGTGTTGGGGTTTGTTTTTTAATTGCGGGGGCCCGGCGCCAGTAAGTCTAGGAAAACAATAAATACTAATTAAAATGTATTTAAATACGACACAAACAGAAGAGGACATGTGTACATGCATGGTTGCCCCACTTTCTGGAATTTTCCCTCTCCCTGCCTATCCCTTCTCTTTCGCTCTCGCTTGGCGCCAGAAGAAGTCAAAGTATTTGCTCATATGTATGCGTGCACTTATGTTCGTGCATGTTGTTTACCTTCCCGGCTCCCGAGCGCCACCTAGCGGAAGTGCTTCATAAAAACTTAATTGTCCATGTAACACTTTTTATAGTTCTACCCCCAAAGTCTTGTTCCACCTTAAGTGGCAACTTACATACATAAAGCCATTCTGATTGAAAGTCTTTAATTTCGTTAGGAGAGAGTTATGCCAACAGGAAATCTTTCGTGGTAACTGTCGGCAAGGGGGGTTTAGCAGAGAACGAATATGGGGAAGAACATTTGCGATGTCAGCACAAAAGGGTGCTTGAGGAACGGGGAACGAGCAAGGAGCCACGAGGAACGAGAAACAGAGAAAAAGGAAAGAGGAACGAGGAATAGGGGGTGAAACACACATTTCTCTTGACAACAGTAAGTGGAGTAATTTGATTTGGCGTATAACAGACGTCAACTTCCATGGGAAACCTCGGTTTCAAATAAATTAAGGAAATAGCAATGGTAGAGCTTATCAAAAACACAGTATGTCTCTAAACCAGTGGGGCCCAGGCAATACATTGACTAGTTAGAATAAACAGAAAAATTGAGCATTGTGGGTAGATGGGAGGAAAAACAAGAAAGAAAGCTCACCCTTGCAGTCTTCAATTGGATCATTGAAATTCGATCCATTTTGGGAAAATGTACATTTTTATAACATTTACTTACACATTTTACATTTTACATGTATATTTTTACACTTTCATACATATCAACCGAACGTTTCTTTGGCAGCTATATGATAAAGTTGTCTGATCTTAATGAAATTAAAACCGTAATTCTAAACCCATTAAAAACAGCTATATCTCAAAATTTATGAAAATACGTTGAAAAACAAGGAAGTTATAATTTCTTTTTTCATTAATTTTCCATTCCTATTGCAGCTATAATAGTCATTTCACACTAGGCTACATCCCCCATTTACCGTCCACCGTCTTGATGACTCCGCCTCAGTTGTCAAATTCCATATATTTTTTCGTTTCAAATTTTCTCAAAATATTTCACCATCAATTTGTGATGTTCCAATCTCAGCTGTTTCACTCCGTCAGTTAACGATATTTTCGGTTCCCCCATTGAAAAGTTAACATTCGCACCGGAAAAGTTGCCACACCGAACAAATTAACATAAAATCAAAGTCGAAGTAGTTGCTCGTAAATCAGTTGATTGACGGCGTGAACAAGATGGATCCGTCCCTACAGAAAGGCAAATTGTGAGGAAAAAAGAAGATGCGTCCTGCGTCTGTCCATTCAGGAATGTTCCCGGACAGCCCCCCAAAGAAGCCGCCGAGCTTATCCACCCTGGCTAGATCGCCATCGGTCAGAGAGTTCCGCCTCCATCTCCCCGTCGACTTTCAGTTTACTATATATTATATGATAAGAATTAATAAACCCCAATATCAGTTCCTGCTTTGCGCCTATTTTGGCTGCAAGGAATTCATAATATGTGTTTTGCTTTGTATTTTTTTCCTTGTTTGACGTTTGTTTTACTGTAAGAGAGGCTGCAAATGAAGCAAACGTCTACATTTGTTGAGTTGATATTTCAAACTGATTTTATTTTTAATAAGACCTAGCTTAGGTAGCTAACATGAAAATCTTATGTCTAATCTTATCTCTAACAAGACCAACGCAACGGTCATCTGTCCCTCTAGCTGGGAAGCCGTTCTCAAGTGCAAGCGGGGATTTTCCGCTGCCAGATAAACATAAGTAGTTGCTGTACAAATATTTAAGGGATGAACCCAAGCAACAGTTTTTGAGATACGTATTTAAATCTATGCAGACACATGCTTATCAGTACAGTGCTGCAGCGGTTTGCTGGTTACATAAAATTCTTATATATATATACGTGTTCATGTGTGAACATTCTGCCAAGGGCCAGCAAGATTAGGCGCACGTTTTACATTTACGTCGCAAACATTATTTATAATGGATTTAACTTTAATATGTATATTCTTTATTTTTAATTTTTATTTTTCAATGGCTTATAATACATATATTTGTTCTTAAAAACAACGATATAGTGGACTGTATTTATTATTAATTTTACATTTTTGTTTATTCTCAATTGTTAACATTTATATGACTGGCAATGGACCGGCAAAGGTTATTGCTTCTAGTCTTTGTCTAACAGCACATTTTCGTACAAAATATATTATTAAAATTATCATAATTACTAACGCAATCATTAATC